>VIAB01003625.1:94761-134585 GCA_009801035.1 Oophaga pumilio
TAATTTTATTTTACTGTTTTCAACCTAATTATTTTTACGTGTTATTTTTTATTACAGCACACAGTTACAGTATAGATTGCTTGTGGTTGTGGTCCGACAGTACAGAGGTATGTGTTACCGTTTTCGACATTTACAGTTCCCATAGGACACTCAGGTTCGGAGATTTATTCCTTTGTCAACTTGTTTGTCAAATCAATTAACAGCTTGTAAATAATATCTCCATGGGAAATGGCTCGCGACGTCAGATGCACGTCCGGCGTCCGTGTCGCGTATCAGCCGAATCTTGTTATATAACCAGATAAAGATACATAGTGTCCACATCTTACATCTATTATCATGTGGCCAAACAGAAAATTGGCTTTTTTTGGTTTTATGTTGCTAGTGAGTTTAGGACACTTATCAATGATTGATCGATAATCCAGTGTATCTAATTATCTGGTGCGACTGACGCTGTGGCAATGGAAGGGAACTGCGGAAGTAGCGGAGTAGTTGAAGGATTTTTCTATTTCTTCATAAAACAGGATGATGATTTTGCATTATTTTTGCACATTTCTACATGAGCGTTCATGTGTGACTAACCATGGATATCTACTGAGCTCATTAACTGCTCAAGACCAGTTGATTTTTTTATTTTTGCGCTTTCGTTTTTTCTTCTTCCAAGACCATAACTTTTTTATTCTTCAGCATAGCGGGATTGTTTGCTGGATGAATTATACCTTTGAGGGACAGCATTCAATTCTGCATGTAATGCACTAAAAAGGAGAAAAAAAACCTGGTAAAATGGTGGAAAAAAATGTAATTCCCCCATAATCTTTTGGGTTTAGTTTTTACAGCATTCACTGTTCAGTAAAAATGACTTGGAAACATTATTCCAGGATATTTTTTTTTACTATAAAGGTTTTTTGTTGTGTTTTTTTTAAACCTTTATGGTGAAAAATGCACCATTATTTTTTTGTCGGAGCTGGGTGAGCTGTCATCTTTTCCTTGGCAAGGTGACATTTTTATTAGTACCAAATTAAGGGAAGCAATTCCGAGGTTTAGATTTTTTTTCTTGTGTTAGAGTTCACTTTAAGGGATAATTATTTTATACTAATTTGAGCAAATACATAAGAGGCAAATAATATTATTATTATTATTATTTATATAGCGCCATTGATTCCATAGTTTGTATATGAGAAGGGGTTACATAAAAAACATAGATATCACTTACAGTAAACTAACAATGGTAGACTGATACAGAAGGGAGAGGACTCGGCCACTGGGGAGCTTACATTCTACAGCATGGCGGGGAAGGAGACAGTAGGTCGGGGGGTTGCAGTAGCTCCGATGGTGTTGAGGTGGCAGCAGGGTCATTGCAGGTTGTAGCTTTCCTGAAGAGGTGGGTTTTCTGTTGTGAATATGCTGGAGGCGGCTTCTGAGCTGGGGCTCCCTCCGGTGGTTGCTGAGGGTAATGAACTGATTACTGAAGGGCCTTCAGCTTGCGCTGAATGGTAGGATATAAGTGGCCTGAGTTCCCAGCAGCCTTGCCGGTTATCAATTGTTCCTTCTGGTCTTGCTTGAAGCACTGCTAGTTTCCTGCTCTCCTTCAGATAAGTGTTTGCTGTTTTTTTTTCCTCTGTTTGATTTTCATTGCTGGTTTGATGCTTGCAGTGGACTGCAGCCTGTCCCCTTTTGGGGGTCTGGCGCTGCAATTGTGCTCCGTTTGTGTCTGCACTTTTGCTTTGCTCCTTTGTTACTTTTTATTTGCTGAATAGCGTTTTGTTACACCAGAGATCTGATTTAGGTGGATGAGATCGTGTGATCTCAGGTTTTTTGGCAATCAGAAGTGTTGGTATTTTTGTTAGGGTTTTTGTTGGATTGCAGTCAGAATTCTTTCCTGTACTTTTCTGTCTAGACAGATTGGGCCCCAGCGTTTGCTCATTCTATTTTCTGTCTGTGTCCGTGCTTTCTTCTTGTCTAACCGCCATTACATGTTTGGGGGCTTCCTAATTTCTTTGGGGATCTGCTCCGGGGCAGATAGCTTTAATCTTTCTGCCTTTAGGTGTAGTTATCTCTTAGGCTGTGACGAGGCGTCTAGGATCAACGTAGGAACGCTCCACGGCTACTTCTAGTTGTGTGGTTAGTTCAGGTTACTGCAATCCAATAGGTTCCAGCCTCTCTGGTGTATTACCGCTTTTGCTATTTTTTGCTATTTCTCCTCAGTTACCGAAACATAACAGTTTTCAGGTTCCGTCTGAAGGATCCGAATGTGGTGGATAATTGGACGTGTTGGGGGCACAGAATTCCAGAGGATGGGGGTTATTTGGGAGATGTCTTGGAGGCAATTGGGTGAGGAACGAAAAAGTGTGGAGGAGAGAAGGAGGTCTTGGGAGCACCGGACATTATGTGAGGAGAGATATCTGGAGATTAGTTTGGCGATATACGGAGGAGACAGGTTATATACGGCTTTGTGGATCAGTGTTTAAACTGGATGCGCTGAGGGAATTGGGAGCCAGTGAATGGATTTACAGAGGGGAGAAGCGAGAAGAAATATGAACTAGTCCAGCAGCAGAGTTGAGGACGGGAGAGGTGTGAGAGAGTTATAGGGGAGGCCACAGAGGAGAATGTTGCAGTAGTGAAGGCAGGAGATGATGAGGGCACTAACACTTTAGTAGATTGAGGGTTGAGGAAGGACAGATTAAGGAAATATTTTTGAGCTGGAGGCAACAGGAGTTGAAGAGAGCTTTTATGTGCAGTTGTTTGGGGAACAGAGGGGAGATTTAACCATTTATTTATTTATTTTTTACATGTGTTATTAGACCCCTTAGAATACGTGCATACAAAGTCTTTTTCATTCAGATTCTGCCTAAAAACGCAGTAAAAAAAGATAAAAAATAATGAACATATGCACTGGAACATCAGAACAACTTTCTGTTGTACATTATCCATCTTTTTTCCCCTTTTTTAACCACTTTAGGCTTCTAGCTAAAATAAGTGACCTTAGCAATCTTCAGGTGGCTTCCTAAGAAGCCACTATACTAGATATAGAACAAAAAACAGGTGGCAAAATCGATCCATAAGATAACACTTCAGTAAAAAAAAACCCGCTGGATTTTCTAGAACCATCTTCTGCTTCAAAACAATATGTCTAAAACACACCCTGTGCACATACCATTAGGGGACTTGAAGCTGTGATCGCTTCATCACCTCTAAAATACACTGTAATACCACAGTATTGCAGTGTGGTACGAAACTGATATCTCCAATAAAGTCCAGCCACAGCCAGGACTTCATGGGAGTCCAAACATAACAGACATGGAGGCTTGTGGGTCATAGGGGCCAATGGCCGTCAGACAGATGGCTGCCATGTTGAAGCCTTTTAAATGCTTCTATCCTGCCTGTTGTGGTTGGAACTAGCTCCGATCGTATCGGTTAACTCTCAGGTGCCGGCTTTGTAATAAAGATGGCTGCATTGTATGGATCAGGTCCAGCTTACGAACCAACTACATACAAATAGTGTGCAGATTCGACCTACATGTGCTAAGAAAAGAATTGCATAACTTTAGAGAATAGCTCCTACGTTTTACCTGATCCTTGCTGGTCTTTACCTTCTGGTTCTGTTTTAATGCAGGAGATGGAAGGAAATTCCTGCTAGGCCAATGATTGGCTGAGGAAAGTCAGCACTGGGGCAGTGATTGGCTGAGCTGACATTTCCTGACATTATTAAGTGGTAGAGATCAAAGAGCACTGGGTAACGGTTGGAGCAGGAGGGATGGGGCATCATTGAGGGTGAACATTACTTCTTTTATTTTATTTTTGCTTTTAGGAATTTTTTGTTACTATTGACACAGCAACCCTTTAAGGCCGGCGTCACACTGGCGAGTTTGATGCGAGTAAGTCGCACGACTTTCTCACATCAACACCCGGCACGGCCGCCCGCTCTCGGACTCGAATGTGCAGCTGCATAGAAATACTGTACATGCAGCCGCGCACTCAGCTCCGAGAGCGGGCGGCCGTGCCGGGTGTTGATGTGAGAAAGTCGTGCGACTTACTCGCATCAAACTCGCCAGTGTGACGCCGGCCTAAGTCCAAAGACAGTAAAAAAAATGCAATGATTCACCTCCCCCAAAAAATCGATAATGTTTTACAAAGAAGCCACGCAAAGAAGTAACGGCAACTCTAGAGATTAACTAAGCATTTTACAAAACCGAGATAAAAGCTGAATTTTGGCCATCTTGGCTTTGTAAATCAGGATGCGAGCGGAATCGAAGGCTCATCACTCATTGGGGATTATTTGAAAAGCATGACTGTAAAACACCATCGTGTACACCGGTATATTTTAGTACAAAAAAAAAAGAAGCCGGCTCCATAAAATAACAAATTGATTTTTTTCTCTTGAGCAAGGAATATCAGACTTGCAAACCAATTGAGATCAATTCATCAAAGCCGAGCTGTTGGCAAGTCTTGTGAGCAATTTGGAGAAAGGAACAACAAAAGATTTGGAAAGAAATTCAAGCTCGAGTCCAAAATAAGGAAACAAAATAAGTGTCCAGAAGGGAAGCAATGCAGAATATAATGCAACCAATATATTATTCCATGTACAACCCAGGACTTATTTCAGTGCTGAAAAACTCCAGCGGCAAGAGGTAAAACGTGATACCCCATGTAATGTCTGCAGTGTGCCTATCATTTACCGTGTCACCAAGGTGTGACTGCTACCTCGTCACCTACAGACCTCTGCCAATACAGCCATAAACTACATGTAGAGTTACATAGATTGTACCATCTGTACAGCCCGTACACAAATAATAGGCTGTCAATCAGTCGATCTCTTTAAAGGGGTTGTCACTATTTAGGTGGGTCCTAGATATTGCACTAAAACCACAGAGCTTTACATTTGCAAAATATTTAAAGCACCGCGCCAGCATTTTTTTTTAGATTTTTGCTGCTGGAGTGGTGTCATTAATGTAAGTTCCTCGCCCACTTCTTCTGTTCTCAGCGCCGCTCTGATCATTTTCTGCAGTTTGTGACCTGACTGATCGCGCCAGTGTTTGCTGGGAGAGCTGGAGGTCACTTCTCAATGTCAGCCTGAGAGCCAGAACGTGGATTTCCTAGACCTACATTGACTGCTTGTGACCGTTACCTCTGTCTTCCGGTCGTCAGAAGCTGCAGTCACAAGACGGCGGATCAGGACCGATGTGCCACCGGAAAGAACTGAACACGGCGGCTGGTAAGTAAATTACTAGCGGCAGAGAACATGGATTAGTGACACCTCTGCAGCCGTGAAATAAAATTAAAACATTTTGCAGTTGGGTTTCTTTAAAGGATCTGCACCCTTTGCATTTTATAGCTTTTATGTCGCACAGTCTATTGCTGGCTGGATAGGTTAACTGAGAATTCATCAGTGAGCTCGTTATCATGGTTTGATGGGAAAAGTTCTACTCTTTTATCTATATTTTTCTATATTTTTACAGATCAAATCAAAGTTGAATGTGCAGGGAAACAAAGAGCCTGTAAAAGTCAAGCGGTGCAGAGGTGTACAACACTCTATAAGGCAGGTGCAGACGAGCGTCTTTATCCGACATAACATTAGATCGCACTCGTCTGTGGAGCCGTGCATATGTCTGATTTTCTCCTTGGACGGGGACTGCATATCTGAATTTAATCCAATACTCGTATCGCACTCAGCCATGGAAGTGAATGAGTTCGTGGAACCATCGGACTGCATTGACATCTAAGTGCAGTCCAATTTTCGCACCAGACACAAATGAGAAGATGGCGAAAAATTTTTCTCCATCTTCTCATGTGAGAGAATCGGATCTCACTATGCTCACACCCTGATCATTTGCATAATTGGCCCGACTCCCACGGATGAGAGACTATACGGTCATCTGCACCTGCCCAAAGTCTGATAAATTGCAGGGAGAAGTTGCAATTTCTGCAGCAGCCGGCACTGCGGGAGAAGTGAGGTATTACAAGGTGACCATTCACATTGAAGACATTAATAGGCCTCCAGGGGGGAACCGATGCTCATTAGGGCGATGGAACAGAAGTGAGGAGTCCGGCACGCGATGCTCCGTGAGAATAGTTATATCGATCAACTTTCCTTTCTGACCCTTAAGTTTTTTTACAAGGTTAAGGATATTAGCCAACCAGAAGAGTTTCTTATTGCAAATTAATTCAAGACCTCGAGTAGAGATGAGCGAATCTCCCAAAATTAATTTTGGGCAGATTTTACTCAAATACATTTGGTCCAAATCCATAATGCCCTGATTGCTGTTTATTATGCTCTGATTGCTGTTTATTATGCTCGGAAGTCTACCACACCTCAAAGTATAATAAACGGAGGCCTGAGAAAGGGTTAAAAGAAAAGTGCTGCTTATGCTGCGGCCCGTAGCTTTTGTAGTCCTTCTTTCCGAGCTTCGGATCTGAGGCTTATTGGTGATGTGGGGACGACACACATTATGGATGTCAATGATATACAAGACGGTGCGGACCTCTGCGTCCACCAGGGAAGTGCAATAATGAGGTAGGGAAAAGTGAGTGCAATTTATTTTTTGATTATAAACCCTTCCCAACGCTGAGAAGTTCCATCAAACTGGCGTCTGGCATGAATTTGCTAGATTTGTGCCCAACTGAATCCTGGAAATTTTAGTTTTGACAGGATTGGAGAATTTGTAGAAAATAAAGGCAAGACGGTCCTCTCTACTTTCTAGTCATTAGTTCCTCCATCATGTTTGATAAGCTGAGGTCCAATATGGTTGGGGGCAGTTGCTTAACAATGGAGGCTCTGATCGGGGATTGATGTCTGCAGGTTGTGTCTATTATTTCTGCTCCATCATTAAAATGGATGGGATTGAGTTGTAATACCGCATACCACCTGTGGACAGGGAGGGCGCTGCTTGTGGAAGAAATCTACTCTTGTACTCTCTAAGTCGGACACAAAATAATATGCAGCATTACATATGGTCCTGACCTCTAAAGAGATGGCTATGGCCACCAGGGACCACTCGGAGTTGTTTGGGACGATACCTATTTTTTATGCTGAGGTTTTTGGAGGTGGTCAGAAGGGACCGGCAGGAACCAGTAAACGTTACGTCCCTCTTCTTCTGACAAGCGAGGAGATGGATAGAAATGCAGACATCTTTTTAGTAACAGAATACCTTGCCATTTTATAAAAGGAAACAGCCTGTGCCGCGCACCGTCGCCATGGAAACCAAGTTCCGTAACACACAAAACAAGCAGATTGCAAAGTACTGTAATTTCTAGTATTTCTGGAATGTTCTGTCATTTCTCCTTATTATTATTAACCACTGTTTGTGATGATTATTGGGTGTTTAAAGGGTTTTTTTTTCCCCCAGTGATTTTTTTTCTGAGTTGGTGAGAGAGAACAAGAAGTGAAATGCATGAACTTTCATCTGCGTTCTGCCAATACGTTACAATGTATTTACCAGTTTTACACATCAGTAATGAGATGGACAGCACGGTGGCTCAGTTGTGAGTGCCTTGGCCGCAAATCTAAAATTTGCCTGGAGTTTACATGTTGTTCTCCTGTTTGCGGAGGTTATATATGGCGGATTCTTCTAGGAACAATCCTTAGTAGCTGCATGTTCAACCTATCCATAGTGCAGAACGATCTCAAGATCCAGCAATGTCTGTCCAAGGCTCCAACTCCAGTGGTAGCCAATTCATCCTGGTGCCAGGTTATCCTCCTCTTCCAGTGGTAGCCAATTCATCCTGGTGCCAGGTTATCCTCCTCTTCCAGTGGCATCCAATTCATCCTGGTGCCAGGTTATCCTCATCCAGTGGCATCCAATTCATCTTGGTGCCAGGTTATCATTCTCATCCAGTGGCATCCAATTCATCCTGGTGCCAGGTTATCCTCCTCATCCAGAGGCATCCAATTCATCCTGGTGCCAGGTTATCCTCCTCATCCAGTGGCATCCAATACATCCTGGTGCCAGGTTATCCTCCTCATCCAGTGGCAGCCAATTCAACCTGATGTCAGTTTATCCTCCTCTTCCAGTGGCAGCCAATTCATCCTGGTGCCAGGTTATCATTCTCATCCAGTGTCAGCCAATTCATCCTGGTGCCAGGTTATCCACCTCCTCATTCTGTGGCAGCCATTTCATCCTGGTGCCAGGTCATCCTCCTCCTCTTCCAGTGGTTATCCTCCTTGTTGTCCTGTGGTTGCACACTCTGTCTTTTTGGCAGGCCACACTCCATGTGTCGGTAGTTATGGCCCTTTCCTGGTCACTTCAGCCGTAATATCATTGTGTAAAGTGGGTTGCCAGTGACCGATGCAAGGCAAGTGTTGAGCCCCTTGACCAAGTAATATTGCAACTCTGTGCAACTTTAAAAAAAAAATAGTGCCCACTGTGAGCCCTTGGCTGTCTAGGCAGGACTAGGTCTGGACCAATCTTAGGCAGAGATCTTAATATAAGGCAAAGCTGAATGTTTTCCTCCATTACGTGTAGATAAAGTATGCATAAACATTTCCTTCATCCAAAAGCAGCACCTCTCTTGTCCATGGGTTGTGTCGAAAAAGCTGAGCAAAGAGATTTTGCATGAGCGTAGCCCAGAAGCCAACAATGGTAATCTGGATAGGAGCCCTGCAAATCTTCAACTGCCTGATCTGTAGGCTGCTGCAACGTCATACGTGCGTATGCTGCACCATGGTGACATTGCGGAGCCTTCTTATCAGAAGACGTGCCACCAATACCGGTAAATAGTTGTAGATTTGCAGGGTTGTAGTCTGGCCATGGACTACCAACAAGGCTGTTGGACCAGGGTCCTACAATTTTTTTGCTCAATTTTCTGATATCAGCTCCATTGAAAAGAATGAACAAAATTGCAATAACACAACCACAAAGCCAGATTAGGAAAAAAAAACAGATTAGTACACAGACAGCACCACTCGTGGTCAAAGCTGTACCTGGTATTGAACCCATTCGAGTGAATAGTCTGACCTGCGATGCCTGACACAGCCTATGGACAGGGGTGGCGCTGCTACTGGAAATAAAATCAGACAACTCCTTTGTATTTTGCCATATCTGGAACCATCAACGTCGGCCTGATTACATTTTTGTGACACTGAGCTGCAATGACTGAGAGATGCCGGTGAGCGCTCACATCAGCTTTCACTTATTGGTTGAGGCTTAAATGTATTAAGATTTTGTAGGAGATTCCACAGGGTTCACTGGACATTAAACAGTGATACACGGGGATGGAATGAAGTCATGTCTATACTTTGTCTTCAATGTGATTCCCTTATTAAACCTGTGACCTGAGTGTTTTCACTGGATACATTGTTGCAAGAGAAAATTTCTTTTATATTTTCGGAGACATTTGTATCTCATTGACCCAGTAATGTCTGTCATCACCAGAGCTTGCATTATTAAAGAGAGGCTGTGTACCATAGGAAATAGGGTCTAACGGGGCAATGGAGGAAGAATATTCAATAAACTATTTACCACTGACATCAGAAAGGCATGCATTGCAATATATTTTGCCATAAATGATATTTGGAGATACTTGTCATCTAAATTGTCTTCATCATATAAAATGATGTTAAAATGTCATTCATGGTACTCTTTACAAAGGATTTTCTTCTAAGGAGATTAAAGAATGTTTATGAGTAATAACACTGTACCTGGTCAATATATGACTTATATCCTTTTCAGTTCTCTTTGAGCTGGTGGGTATGGACTAGCTGCTATCATGTCTCCCATACACAACACACACAGCTATAAGAGATTCCTGCTATCTTGTTGTATCTATGTAGCACATGTTCAGAAGCAGCAGCAGCAGCATGGATGACATTATATAGGAGCACTGAGCATTGTAGCTGTGAATCAAGCACTGTGGTGAGATAAAACACTTTCTGGAAAGCTGCAGTGGCATATAAAATATTACACAGAAATACTGCGCAACATACAGTTATATGAAAAAATTTGGGCACCCCTATTAATCTTAAGCTTAATGTTTTATAAAAATTGGTGTTTTTGCAACAGCTATTTCAGTTTGATATATCTAATAACTATTGGACACAGTAATGTTTCTGCCTTGAAATGAGGTTTATTGTACTAGCAGAACATATGCAATCTGCATTCAAACAAAATTTGACAGATGCATAAGTATAGGCACCCTTATCATTTTCTTGTTTTAAATACTCCTACCTACTTTTTACTGACTTATTAAAGCACTTTTTTTGGTTTGGTTTTGTAACCTCATTGAGCTTTGAACTTCATAGCAAGGTGTATGCAATCATGAGAAAAGCTACTTAAAAGTGGCCACTTGCAAGTTGTTCTCCTGTTTGAATCTCCTCTGAAGAGTGGCATCATGGGCTCCTCAAAACAACTGTCAAATGATCTGAAAACAAAGATTATTCAACATAGTTGTTCAGGGGAAGGATACAAAAAGCTGTCTCAGAGATTTAACCTGTCAGTTTCCACTGTGAGGAGCATAGTAAGGAAATGGAAGAACACAGGGACAGTTCTTGTTAAGGCCAGAAGTGGCAGGCCAAGAAAAACATCAGAAAGGCAGAGAAGAAGAATGGTAAGATCAGTCAAGGACAATCCTCAGACCACCTCCAGAGAGCGGCAGCATCAACTTGCTGCAGATGGTGTCACTGTGCATCGGTCAACTATACAGCGCACTTTGCACAAGGAGAAGCTGTATGGGAGAGTGATGCGAAAGAAGCCATTTCTGCAAGCACGCCACAAACAGAGTCGGCTGAGGTATGCAAAAGCACATTTGGAGAAGCCAATTTCTTTTTGGAAGAAGGTCCTGTGGACTGATGAAACCAAGATTGAGTTGTTTGGTCATACAAAAAGGCGTTATGCATGGCGTCAAAAAAACACAGCATTCCAAGAAAAACACTTGCTACCCACAGTAAAATTTGGTGGAGGTTCCATCATGCTTTGGGGCTGTGTGGCCAATGCCGGCACTGGGAATCTTGTTAAAGTTGAGGGACGCATGGATTCCACTCAGTATCAGCAGATTCTTGACAATAATGTTCAAGAATCAGTGACAAAGTTGAAGTTACGCAGGGGATGTATCTTTCAGCAAGACAATGATCCAAAACACCGCTCCAAATCTACTCATGCATTCATGCAGAGGAACAATTACAATGTTCTGGAATGGCCATCCCAGTCCCCAGACCTGAATATCATTGAACATCTGTGGGATCATTGGAAGAGGGCTGTCCATGCTCGGCGACCATCAAACTTAACTGAACTGGAATTGTTTTGTAAAGAGGAATGGTCAAAAATACCTTCATCCAGGATCCAGGAACTCATTAAAAGGTACAGGAAGCGACTAGAGGCTGTTATTTTTGCAAAAGGAGGATCTACTAAATATTAATGTCACTTTTCTGGTGAGGTGCCCATACTTATGCACCTGTCAAATTTTGTTTGGATGCAGATTGCACATTTTCTGTTAGTAGAATAAACCTCATTTCAAGGCAGAAACATTACTGTGTCCAATAGTTATTAGATATATCAAACTGAAATAGTTGTTGCAAAAGCACCAATTTTTATAAAACATTAAGCTTAAGATTAATAGGGGTGCCCAAACTTTTTCATATAACTGTAGCTGTGAATTTAGTTCTGGGGCGAGATAAACATTTGCTATAAACCAGCAGCAGGAGTCTTTGCCTCTCAATGCTATTCCCTTCTTCTTGCCACCTATGGACTTTAATAAGCCGCTGTAAGCTGATCTATCAGTGAGCTGATAATCTTTTTTGTTTAGAGCAAATCAAATTCAGCAGGGGGAAAAAGTGGAAGAAGATGTCACGATTCTGCCTATCGGTGTGTCTGCAAACAGTGAGTGACAGTTCAGCCATCCAATCTAGTACAGGGGCGTGCTGAGCTGTTAGTATGGTTATGGAAAGCTCAACCGTCCAATCGGAGGCTAGGGCATGCTAAGCTGTCATTGTGGTGAGTGACAGTTCAGCTGTCCAATCAGGGCCATTGTCACGCAACGTGTAGGAAAGGCTAAGTGCATCACAAAGGGATAAAGGAAAGGGAACCAAACACTAGTGAAGGAGGGAGTGGAGACCCCTAGACATATCTAACGCCACCCTGTTTGCCCTATCGTTCCTATATAGGTTCCGCACCTATCGCCTAGCAGGATACCTAATCCCTGCCTGACCCTGGCGATAAGCCCTGCATCGGGAAGGACAGGATGAGCACTAGTCAATCCCCACTACCGCTAAAGACAGATGGGATAAACAAACAAGGGGGGAACATTTAGCTTGAGTAGACTCAGTGAGAAACCCAGACGTCTTCCAAACACCAGAGAGAAAGATAGCCTACTGCTATATCTCCAAGCCGCAACAGGGAACTGGAAATAGAAATAGCACCCGTAACTCCCAACAGCAAGTTGAGAGTTATAAACACCCAGATCCAGGTGTGATCATTAGAGCTGGGGGAGGTGGCCACTGGGTCCTAGCATGTGAAGGACCAGGCAGAAGTCTGCAAATCAAACTGCTGAGACCTTCTGCAGACAGATGCAGTGCAACGGTCTGCAGTCTCTGACACATCCGTGGCTTCCTCCATGAGTCTGCTATTCAAATAGTTACCAGGGTGTTTAGCTGGCTTTCTGCCTAGAAATAATGTCAGTTGAAGCATAGTTTAAGTGATGTGCGCTTGCTCTGTACTCTGTGCTCCTGTGTTTGATCTTTGTTGCCTGACCTTGGATTTGCCTTTGACCACCCATTTGTCTTGCCCTTTTGTCTTGATCTGCTACCTTCCTGGAATTCTGACTTCGGACTTTGACCTGACTACACCTTTGCCTTACCCCTTTATTTATGATTAGCCCTCTTGGTATCTGATCCTGGGGCCTGTTGACTACCCAGCCTCGTGGCTAGTCCGTGAATAGTGACTAGCATCACAGCAGATTTCTCTGATGAGATATACTGCAATGTTTCTTACATTTTCTTAAATTATTATTAATGATTTATGCAAAATTTGTTGAAGTGACAGTGACCATTTAAAGACATCATGTCTGGCTGTAGCCAACACAAGGGGGAACTGATGAAATACAGATTGATATACCTCTAATAATAAATCAATATGTAATAAAGTTAGGCTAACTTGGTGAGGTGGATCCTCCAATTCCAAAGTCCGAGTTTGCACATGTGCATCGCTGCAGCAGGCAGGTGAGGCACACGGTAGACAGGTAGCAAAGGTACTTGAGACCAGAGGCAGATAGGAGACTAAGAGCAGGTAGCTGAGGTACTTGAAGCTGAAGGTAGACAGAAGACGTCCTGAAGACTGCACACAGTTAGCAGAGGTACTGCAGACAGTTGGCAGAGGTACTAGAGGACGCAGGCAGATAGGAGATGTCCTAGAGACCACAGAAAGGTAGTAGAGGTACTGGAAGCTGCAGGCAGGACTCAGTAACAGTAAAGTCTTAATAACAAGACACAGGTGTGTGTCTTGGTGAGCCTTATATAGGCACAGGCAGGTGATCACATGGGATTACGATGGGCCATATGCAAAGCACGACATGGAGCACAAGGGAGTTTTGTGGAGCGGGGCCTGGGTGAGGGAAGCAAAGCCCTGATCCGGGACAGGTGTGTAACATAAAAGATCACTGTAGAGCATATTCTACAGCTTGTAATAGCAGTCACCTATCTCTAGCTCCACTGTGCTCCCAGTGCTGCAAAGGAAAGAGACTGCCTCATATAGTAGCGCTGGAGTTGAGCTGTCACTAAAGCTGTAGCATTCATCCTCTGGAGAACTCGGTAAAACCACGTATTTTGCATGGTCTTGTCATCCTATATTTGCTTCTACTTGTATTTCCAGTGCTCAGGTTTGCGCTTCAAAGCAAGGTTGTCCAGATGCACACCGTCACCATGATCAGTACCACAAAGACCAGGGGGCTTATAAAGACTTGCATAAAAAGAGCATTTCTACCCAGGTTTGTTGCATTACTTTGGATAACAGATGTGAGAGTTAAAATGTTTCATAATTATGGATAAAAATGGTAGGTGCTACATTGATAAGACATTAAAGGTGTTGTCCCATTAAAGGGATGTGCAATGAGGAGCTCAATTGCATAAGGAGAGCAGAGACCCCACTGATATTTACTCAAATTGTTTTTATTTTGGTCAAAAATATATCAATTTGTTATTAGTTTTCATTGCATTTTTTATGCTTTTTCAGGCTTCTTGTTTCTTTAAACATTGCTGGCTGTAGATAACTTAACAGATAATCCATTAGTGAACTCCTTCTGAGTATTTAACTCTTTTATCTGCCTTGTTCTCGACTCCTCCGTGTTGATTTATGACCACAGACCACATCAAAGTAGAGCTGAACTTTGATGTTGTTATAAATCAGCTGAGAGAAACTTAAAAAAGAAAAACAAAACAGATAAAAGAGTTACAAATTCGCCTTCAGAAGTAATTCACTAATGGATTTTCAGTAAATTCATTTTATAGCTGGCAAAGTCAAACTGTACAAAACTTTTAATGAAACCCAATAGCAAAAATAATTTTTAACTCAAGATACATTAAGTTAAAAAAAGTACTCTAATTATCTTTTTTTCTATTGCTGCAACGGGGCATGAATGTGACAGTGGGAATTTCCATTCAAAATGGTTCTAGCTCACACAAGCCCATTGATCTGATGCAGCAGAGCAGGAAGAAAGTAGATTTTCTGTTATCTACTGGATATAATAGATGATAAAATGTAAGTCAAAACAAAACACAGGCAAAAGCTTGATCCATGAAAGTGCAAAACGTCCTATGCTTCCTAAGGCGATATATGACAGAGAACCTGATTATGCAAATGAAAGATTTAATTATACTATAACAAGCAGAACTTTTCTGTGAATGATTAATTAAACGCTCTTGATGCGCTTGTTAAGCTAAAATAAAACACATCTGAGTTCGTGGTTAAGAAAGTTGAAACAAAGTTGGGTCCTGCGAGTTATCAACAGTATTTTTGGATGCGTGCACTTACAATATGGAAAAAATGGCAGAAGTTGCCCCAGTTCATGGCAACGAATAGCCCAATAGCAAATGTTCATATGGCTGGGGTCTCATGCACAGGTGGACACAAACCAAAATGGGCCCTTGTGCACTAACATTATATGGGCCCCTTACAGCCCAATAGCTCATCATAATGCAAAATTTCACCAGCTTTGTAGGTAGAAATGGGCCCTCGTACCTCTTGGGTCCCTGTGTGGTTGCACCAATGATATGTCTGCCCCTAGTTCCATGTATCAGTCAGTTACTGATTGGCTGACTTACGACTGAAGCAGCAGTTTTATAAAATGTATCATTAGAAATTGATTGCTAATAGCTTGCATATTGTTAATGTCTGCAACTCTTGGCGAAATTGCACGGCCATTACCAATAAGCGTGCCACTTGTAATGAAATTTGTCTACTGTGTTAGAATCCTAGAATTATGTCACACCTGCCGATTTCATGGCCGCTTTTGAAATAAAAACTAGCAATGTATCTAAAGAATGAGATGCAGAAACTTTGCCACATAATTCTCTTCTCTTCGCTGTCCATTCGCTACATTGGCTCCAAAAACTAAATAAAATAAAATAAACACACAGAAACAGCGACTGTAAAACTTCAGGAGGACGCCATTAGTGGCACAAGCCAGTGAACTGTTGGCGACAAGGGCCAAAGGTCCGAGAAGAGGGCACCTGAGGTGATGACGAACAAAAGAGAAAAACAGACTGTTTAGAAATAGAAACAAATATGTAAAAAGCTTTATTTTGAAATAGATAAAAATTGACAATCCTGGTGGTACAAAACGGTTAGAATAAATCCTGTTTCAGACTGAAGATGGTTGAGCATGGACTAAGCTTTAGTCTGAAACGTGTAGCATTTATTCTTACAATTTTGTAGCATCGGGATTTCTTATTTTTATCAAATTTGGAATAAACTTTTTGCAGGTTTTTTATCAGGACAACAGGCTATGCTGTTTCTTACCACATCGAGCAGGAGTGGTTTTCATATGTGCCGAGTATTGCTGGCATCTACAATCAGGGTGAGTTGGATTGTTCTTTACCTGGTGCAACAACAACATTGGACATGTGATACAGTGCCTTGCGAAAGTATTCAGCCCCCAGGAACTTTTCAACCTTTTCCCATATATCATGCTTCAAACATAAAGATACCAAATGTAAATTTTTGGTGAAGAATCAATAACAAGTGGGACACAATTGTGAAGTTGAACGAAATTTATTGGTTATTTTACATTTTTGTGGAAATACAAAAACTGAAAAGTGGGGCGTGCAATATTATTCGGCCCCTTTAACTTAATACTTTGTTGTGCCACCTTTTGCTGCGATTACAGCTGCAATTCGCCTGGGGTATGTCTCTATCAGTTTTGTACATCGAGAGACTGAAATTCTTGCCCATTCTTAGCAAACAGCTCTAGATCAGTGAGGTTGGATGGAGATCGTTTGTGAACAGCAGTTTTCAGCTCTTTCCACAGATTCTCGGTTGGATTCAGGTCTGGACTGTGACTTGGCCATTCTAACACCTGGATACGTTTATTTGTGAACCATTCCATTGTAGATTTTGCTTTATGTTTGGGATCATTGTCTTGTTGGAAGACAAATCTCCGTCCCAGTCTCAAGTCTTTTGCAGACTCCAACAGGTTTTCTTCAAGAATGGTCCTGTATTTGGCTCCATCCATCTTACCATCAATTTGAACCATCTTCCCTGTCCCTGCTGAAGAAAAGCAGGCCCAAACCATGATGCTGCCACCACCATGTTTGACAGTGGGGATGGTGTGTTCAGGGTGATGAGCTGTGTTTCCTTTACGCCAAACATATCGTCTGGCATTGTTGCCAAAAAGTTCGATTTTGGTTTGACATGTTTGGTGTCTCCCAGGTGGCTTGTTGCAAACTTTAAACAACACTTTTTATGGATATCTTTGAGAAATGGCTTTCTTCATGCCACTCTTCCATAAAGGCCAGATTTGTGCAGTGTACGACTGATTGTTGTTCTATGGACAGACTGTCCCACCTCAGCTGTAGATCTCTGCAGTTCATCCAGAGTGATCATGGGCCTCTTGGCTGCATCTCTGATCAGTCTTCTCCTTGTTTGAGATGAAAGTTTAGAGGGACGGCCGGGTCTTGGTAGATTTGCAGTGGTATGATACTCCTTCCATTTCAATATGATCGCTTGCACAGTGCTCCTTGGGATGTTTTAAGTTTTGTAAATCAATTTGTATCCAAATCCAGCTTTAAACTTCTCCACAACAGTATCATGGACCTGCCTGTTGTGTTCCTTGGTCTTCATGATGCTCTCTGTGCTTCAAACAGAACCCTGAGACTATCACAGAGCAGGTGCATTTATACGGAGACTTGATTACACACAGGTGGATTATATTTATCATCAGTAGTCATTTAGGACAACATTGGATCATTCAGAGATCCACAATGAACTTCTGGAGTGAGTTTGCTGCACTGAAAGTAAAGGGGCCGAATAATATTGCATGCCCCACTTTTCAGTTTTTGTATTTTCACAAAAATTTAAAATAACCAATAAATTTCATTCAACTTCACAATTGTGTCCCACTTGTTGTTGATTCTTCACCGTAAATTAACATTTGGTATCTTTATGTTTGAAGCATGATATGTGGGAAAAGGTTGAAAAGTTCCAGGGGGCCGAATACTTTCGCAAGGCACTATAATTAAGTGTTCAAGTTTTAACAAAATCCTTAACACATCACATCACAAAATGTTCTATAATCCAACAAAGCAAAACCAACAACGTCCACTCGTTACACTGATACATCGGGAACTTGCAGATAACCCTTGATGTAAGTCGCAGTCATTCCCTGGACCTTCAAGCCCACCTCCTAGGTTATTAAAAAGTGTCAAAATCAGATAAACTAAAAATAGTCTTTTACAGAAACTTTTCCACCCTCAGCTATTGGTGATGTCTGATATTGCAGCATAGCCCCATTCATGTAAATTTGCGTCAGCTGTAATACCAGACACATCCATGGATAATAGTGGCGCTGTTTCCTGCAAATATAAAATCAGACTTTGTTTTCTAATTTTATAAAACCCATTTTGAGCACCAATAAGAGACATTAACGACCACTGAATCCGCTCAAAATAAACAGCCAAACTTTCGAACGGCAGTAACATGGCGAGGATTGAAGCTTCTTGCGCTCTGTATTTTCCATCTCTGTGGAATACGAAAATATTTTAACTTGAGTTTAAATGGAAAATTATCATAAGGACATTTATGCAAGTTTATGAGGCTATTTCTCAAATGAAGCATAAGTGTGTATCTCT
Source organism: Oophaga pumilio (assembly GCA_009801035.1). Taxonomy (NCBI): domain Eukaryota; kingdom Metazoa; phylum Chordata; class Amphibia; order Anura; family Dendrobatidae; genus Oophaga; species Oophaga pumilio. The sequence continues at coordinate 113,024 of VIAB01003625.1, forward strand.
GGTAAAACATGATTTACACTCCGCAGCAATAAGAGAGATTCCCTCAGCAGTCGTTCTGCAGGAGAAGTGTTAATGGGAGCGACTGAAATGAAAACTCAAATTCTGATAAAACCCCATCCCCAGATTTCAACAGACTTTTCCCAATGTCATCTGCAAAAAGTAAACGACAATGTCATAGGGACTAGTTCACATTCTTCAGTCTTCCCTACTGGAACTTTATCACCGAAATATTGTCTTATGTTGCAACAAATAATTGTCGTAACCCTATCTTTTATGAATCACAAAGAATATAGTTTGTGTGGCTGATATGACCTTGGAAATTTTAAAGCATTTACCCCTTGTGCAATCATTTCAACATGCACCAAAGGCTAAAAGTAGAGCAACATAGACAATGCTGCCAGATGTGACCGGGTGACCAGTAACATCTCATCATGACTCTCATAATGGTCGACAAATGTTGTAACTGCTCTTTCAAAACACAACTATAAAAAATAGGTAAAAATAGGGTTCAACAAGTGAAACACTGTAGAGATTAAGGGAATGGAAACAATCGCAGGCAAAGATTCATAATTTGAGTATTGAGGCTTCTGCAGTAGACCACAGGTGCACACTATCACTATAGACATTTAATTTTACAACATCTTATGAAATATCTGATTCTTAATGATGGTATTATGGGCTCCCCTGGTGAGATGCATTCTCTAATCCGTACATCAGGATGAGCTGCACCGACAGGAAGCGATGCAGTGGGCTCGACGGGCAGGACGGCACATGGAACAGCAGAGATGTGTAGGCTATAAGGAACCTTGTTACAGGAGTGCTGAAGCCGGCAGGAGAGTAGAGTTGAGGATTTGTGAGTGTCAGGAATTCCAGAGATGAGCTGGTTATGGGATAACTTGACACAGCAGTGTTGAAGTTATGAACAATACCATGAATAGCAGAGATGAGTTTGTTAGCAGATACAAGTGCTTCTCACTAAATTACAATATCATCAAAAAGTTAATTTATTTCAGTTCTTCAATACAAAAAGTGAAACTCATATGTAATATAGATTCATTACACACAAAGTGACCTATTCCATGTGTTTATTTCTGTTAATGTTGATGATTATGGCTTACAGCCAATGAAAACCCAAAAGTCATTATCTCAGTAAATTAGAATAATTAAGAAAAGACATCAGCAAATGTTCCTAAGCGTTAAAAAAGGTCCATTGGTCTGTTTCAGGGGGCTCCACAATCATGGGGAAGAATACTAACCTGACAGATGTCCAGAAGGCAGTCACTGACACACTGCACAAGGAGGAGAAGCCACAAAAGGTCATTGCTAAAGAAGCCGGCTGTTCACACAGTGCTGTATCCAAGCAGATTAATGGAAAGTTGAGTGGAAGGAAAAAGTGTGGTAGAAAAAGGTGCACAAGCAACCGGGATAACAGCAGCCTTGAAAGGATTGTTAAGAAAAGGCCATTCAAACATTTGGAGGAGATTCACAAGGAGTGGACTGCTGCTGGAGTCATTGCTTCAAGAGCCACCACACACAGACGTGTCCAGGACATGGGCTACAAGTGTCACATTCCTTGTGTCACCACTTATGACCAATAGACAACGCCAGAAGCGTCTTACCTGGGCCAAGGAGAAAAAGAACCGGACTGTTGTCAGTGCTCCAAGGTATTTTCAGATATTAAAGTAAATTTTGCATTTCATTTGATTTGGAAATCGCGGTACCAGAGTCTGGAGGAAGAGTGGAGAGGCCACAAATTCAATCCAAGCTGCTGGAGGTCTAGTGTGAAGTCTCCACAATCAGTGATGGTTTGGGGAGCCATGTCATCTGCCGGTATAGATCCACTGTGTTTTATCAAGACCAAAGTCAGCGCAGCCGTCTACCAGGACATTTTAGAGCACTTCATGCTTCCCTCTGCCGACAAGCTTTTTGGAGATGGAAATTTCATTCTTCAGCAGGACTTGGCACCTGTCCACACTGCCAAAAGTACCAATACCTGGTTTGCAAGTACCAATACCTGGTTTGGCTGAACTCCATGGAAGCACATGGTAGCTGAGGACATTATTACCTGAATACACAGGTGGTGAGCGGCCGCCTCAGCCAACTCTCAAAGGCTTTTGATGATGACAATAGAGATGCTCATCGGGTCACTATAATAACTTTGCATGGACTAACACAGAGGAAGCCAGTCATGGAAGGAAGCAAAGCTCGGTGCTAGAGCCAGGACACGTGACTAACTCGTGGAATTGAACGTAACCTCCCCAATTAATAGACTGGAAGACAGAAGTGGTGAGCTCTGCCACATTGATATTTTAAAGGCAGAATTCATATAAACTATATCTTTAGGGATCAGAAGCATATCTATGAGTTCAGCAAGGGAACCTGCAACAAAGACACATTTCCAGATTAATCCTCACATATACCCAAACTACACCTTGCCACGATCCCCAGAAATATTGGTGCCATTAGGGTGTGTGACCTAGGTGGTAATTACTAGTCATTAAATTGGATGGAACTAATAGCTGTTGTATCTGTATTTACACAATTTACTTGGAGAGGCAAAGAATCAAGACTATATATTCCTATATTGCTTACATGAAAATACTAGAAAAAAGTACTATCTGTACCTACCTACATAAATTACATTCAGAGGCAAAAAGGCATAACAATTATCTGCGCCTATATTATTAACATGGAGAGATAAGAAGTCAGTACTATCTGTGCCTACATTATTTTTAGAGATAGACAAGAAAGCAATACTATCTGTGCCTATATTATTTACGTGGGGGCACATAGATGTAATACTGTATATGCTTGCATTAATTACATAGAAATATAAGGAGGCAGAATTATTTATGTCTATATTATTTACATATAGAGACAAAGAGCCCAAACTATGTGTATCTGCGTTATTTATATTGAGAAATTACACGGCAGTACTGTCTGCGCCTATATATTTACATGGAGAAACAAAAAGGCAATACTATCTGTGCATATATTATTTACATGAAGAGACAAGAAGTCAGTACTATCTGTGCCAGATTAGTTACATGCAGAGAGAAGGAGTCAGTATTATGGCCATAGAACCTAATGGCATGGGAAGGAACCCAGCGCTTGCACTGCAGTCCACACTAGTTTGTGGATTGGCAATGCTAATTCCCCATCTCATGACAATAAGTGAAGATTTTTGGGCACTATATGGTACAGTATAACGCAAACAATACAAGCTTCTGAATACTGCACCGACCAATCTAAAGCAGACCCTGGCAATGCTCCCCGCTCTAGGCCTTGTGTATTTGTACCCTCTAGCTAAGCATAGATGATCCTTCAGGCCTTTTACCATGTCTTCTATTATTTATATGATGTATTTCTCTTTTTGCTGGCACAGATAGTACTACGTTCATGTCTTGTTGCTGTGAGCAGATATGCAGGTATTGTACAGATTCCTTGCATCCGTCTTCGGTCAGATCGAGGTATTTTGTTGTAAACCTCTATTTATGGAAAGCAAGTTGTTTTGTTGAGAATTCATAGTGATCCATGTGACCTGTCTGCAGAGATGGGCTGAAAGAGGCTTATTCCAAAATCACGCTGGCTCCGTGACATCACCAAATAACATGCTCAGAGTGAAGCGTTACATTATCTTTTTGATTAACGCTGTGGTCTCTATGTTGTTAAGAGATCATTTTTTCTATATTATCACTTCTCCCATTCTTTTAGAAATATGCATTAAAGATACATGGGGCCATGTGTATCAGCGACAGTCAACAGTAAGGTTCACATTTCTGCCTAATTTTCAGTATAATGCAATGGGTAATTGCCTAGACAAAGCTGTATACCTAATTGTAACAAAACATATTGAAGCACAGATAGTACTGACTCCTTGTCTCTCTATATGATTTAAGTAAGCATTGATAGTATTACCTCCCCGTTTCTCCCTTCAAATAGTGTTTAGACAGATAGTACTAACTCAGTGTCTCTTCCTCACATAAAGCAGGCACAGATAGTACTACGTTCATGTCTCTCCATGTTTATTATGCAGGTGAATATTGTTTTGCCTCCCTGTTTTTTTAGTGTATGATATAGATACAGATAGTTCTGCATCTGTATTTGACCATGTAAATGATATAGACATAAATAGTGCTTCTTTTCTATACCCCATGTCAATTATGTCACTAGGGGGAGGGGGGCAATTAGTAAAGAATTACAGTAGTGAAGGCGGGAGTGGATCAGGGCAAAAGTGAGGGTTTTGTTGTTTTCATGGTGATATTCATCATTTTGCATCTGATTCTAGAGACGTTCTTCAGGCCGTGCGTGCAAGCGACAAAAGTGGGCAAGATACTGTATATGGGAGGTGAGGTAAAGAAGATTGGTGTCAAACATAACACCCAGACAGCGCGCCTGGTGCCTTGGCGTTATTGTGATGTTGGAAACTGCGGACAGGCAGTCACTGGTGTTCTGTACTACGGCGGGGGGTAAGTTCTGTCCATTTGAGGCCGTGTAGAGAAGTGCTGGAAGGGTGTTCTGATTTGTTTTATTAATATAGTTATTATGTATCCTTAAATTAATTGCAAATAGGGTTGAGCGAACATTGTCAGCTCCCTCCTTATTCGGCAAGCTATAGCGCACACCGAAGAAGCTGCATCGGGAACCCGGCTACCTGGATAATCAGCTGTTTGGTGTCGCGGCTGTGTGACAGTCACAAGTTCAACACATGCATGGAGTCACACAGCGGCGACACATGCAGCTGCAGCACCGAACAGCTGATTATCGGGAGCGCTCCAGGTAGCCGGGTTCCCGATGCAGCTTCTTCGGTATGCGCTGTAGCTTGCCGACTAAGGAAGGAGTCGACGATGTTCGCTCATCTCTAATTGCAAATTCTAAGCACTTGCCATTCTTAGGTTGTTTAGGACCAATAATCTAGACCACCGTTCTTTATTACATTATTCGGCAGAAATCTCAAAGAGGTTACTTTGTACATTCCTCTGGGACAAAGAAGACATTCTTTGAAGGGATGGCAACTATGATCACGATGACAGGAACCTCACCTTCCAGTTGTCCAAAAGCCAACGTGATTGATGCCTTCCCCATGTACATATATAGAGACTGCATTTTTTATGTAATATCTCTTCACTTCTTCCTCCAATACTCACAAGCAAACAATACTGGCAGGGGCTTTCAGCTATCTAGGTTCCTTTAGCTTTACAATCAATAGGAGCTTCCCTGAGCGTGCAATCACGTCTGTATGTATTACCAGTGCCTGGATTACTGCGAGAATGGGGAGATTTGCAGGGTGATGCAGGGAGAATGGCTACGTTTTATGGGAACAGGTAAATAAAGACAAAGGATAGGCTCAGGCTCGTATTTGGATAAGCCTGTGGGCTTAACAGTAAAAATGAGATCCCATTCCTTATATCACTTCTCAGACTTATTTCCAGCCAAATTGTTATCGCTCCCGGAGATTGTGGCAAATGTCAGTAAATTATAGATATCATAGTTTTATATAGTTCATATAAGAAATAAGAAAGGAAATACAATATTATAAAGTAACAACATTTCTTATATAACAACTATAATACTGCCCCCTACATACAATAATATAACTACTATAACACTGCCCCTATGTACAAGAATATAACTACTATAATACTGCTCCTATGTACAGGAATATAACTATACAGAATATAACACTGCCGCTGATGTATGTAGTATTATATGTAGCAGTGTTTGATTGCAGCACACCCTCCCCGTTTCTATCCTATGTGTGCACAGCACAGGTGTCGCCCCCCCATGGTCACACACGGTAACGCTCCGGAACGGCTGTTTCTCTGTAATTCTCCTTTGTGTTCGGTGTATAAGGACTGATAAGACGGACCAGCAAAATGTCCCCATTGTATGGGATGTATGAACTGTTGAATAGTAAAGCGCTGCGGAATATGTTGGCGCTATATAAGATTATTATTATTATTATTAGGCTCTTCGGGCCTCGTTCATCAAAACTCTCCTACAGCAAAAGTTATGGTTGCCCATAGCAACAAATCAGACATCATTTTTATTTTAGCAGAGCAACCAGAGTTCAGCTTACCTTTAAGAGGGCAGCCAGTCACATACGTGCCTTCATTTTACCTCAGCCGTGCTCACTAATCATATCTCAACTATCATTTAACAGGACAACCAATCACAGCGCGGCTTTTATTTTACCTCATCAGAGCTCAGCTTTGATTTTTACCAAAGCAACCAATCAGAGCTCAGCTTTCTTTTTACCTCAGAAGTGTGAGAAATGACTGCCACCATCGTCTCCTTCCTGTCAGTCTGGTGTTTTTCTCTAGAGGGCAGTCGTGTTATGACATGTGCGAGTACAGCATGGCATATTGTACAGATAGGATCAGTCACAGAAACACATAACTGTTCTGCTGGTCAGTGTCCAGAACTTCCATCCTGACACCAGGGACTGAAATCACCACACCCGGAGCCGCAGAGAGTCAGCAGTGCAAGGGTTAAAGGAGGGGATAAGCAGAAGTGAGCTGCAGATTGTGGCTAGTGGACATGACGGTGGACGGCGTGTGGCTACTGGGCAAGATGGTGGACGGTGTGTGACTACTGGACATGATGGAGGATGGTGTGTGGCTACTGGACATGACGGTGGACGGCGTGTGGCTACTGGGCAAGATGGTGGACGGTGTGTGACTACTGGACATGATGGCGGACAGCGTGTGGCTACTGGGAAAGATGGTGGACAGTGTGTGACTACTGGACATGATGGCGGACGGTGTGTGGCTTCTGGACATGATGGCGGATGGTGTGTGGTTACTGGACATGATGGCGGATGGTGTGTGGCTACTGGACAAGATGGTGGCCAGCGTGTGACTACTGGACAAGATTATGGTGGACGGCGTGTGACTACTGGACAAGATGGTGGCCAGCGTGTGACTACTGGACAAGATGGTGGCCAGCATGTGACTACTGGACAAGATGGTGGACGGCGTGTGGACCTCCAGTCGCTCCAGTAATGGGTGAGTGCATCGTCCTTACATAGTGACCCATAGACATGAGCCATGAGACATGAAATTCGAATGATATAGATTTGCTCAAATTTAAGGCAGGAAATACGATTTGCATAAAATCTATTTGATGGGAATTGTATGTATCTTATTATTGTATTGTATTGGGTCTTCTGGCTCCACAACATAAGAAGCCAAAAAGGTAAAAGATGTATATAACATTGCCCTCTCCCCGACGCTCACATGTCCCTCCATGCTGCTCCCCCCAATGTCCTCCACGCCATCATCTGCCATATTTACAGTAGTCTTCGGCTTGTCCAGCACTGACTAGACCTCACAATTCACACCACAGACCGATGCTGGCCACGATATAACGTGCAGTCTAGTTATTAAATAAATCACATGTCATCGACCTGGCCACATTTCCAATATCTCTAACTAGGCCTGATGGGATTTCGCTGACTAGGCCTCTGTAACGCTGGTGGGTGTAGATCCAGTGTGCCACGGGCCGGGCTTACCCTGGAGGGGCGTGACTAATTGACTATCGGGTATTCACTAGAGACTCTGGTGGTAAGGATGGGCTGGTCCGCCAGTAGACACTAGGTACCACTCCACGGCAATCCCAAGGACTGCAGCAGATGACCGGAGTGTCAGAGACTTTGGTATGAGGTACAGGTGGGGGACACAGAAGCCTAGTCAGATAGTCCGAAGCTGGGCAGGAAGCGCAGGTTCAGAATTCGTAGCCGAAGTCAGGAGCAAAGAGAACAGGATAAACAAGAAGGCAAGCCAAGTCGATAATGGGAGGGATAAATAACCCTTGACTGGGAACTAGATGCTAACAGCAAACTTGAAGCTAAGCTCAGACAAGGTATGGAGGATGGCAATGCCTGATATAGAACCTGCGGGTTGGTGATTGATTGGGGAATCCAAGCCCTGCAGGACACAGTAGGGTTAAATTCATGCAGGATCTGGCTGTGCTTCCCCCTAGCCATGTGGAGACATCAGGGGCATGCAGCAGAGTTGGAAGTACTCATGGACTCAGTGCAGTGACCAGACGTGAGGGTATGCAGAGCCGCAAACAGTGAGAATGCATGGAAGTTACTGCCGTGACAGTCTCATCATGTGATATCACTAATTTACCCTTACACAATGTCACTGACTAGATCTCACGCAATTTCACCAACTAGGTCTCTTAAGACATCAATGACTAGGCTTCACGTGACGTTACCTGTCACCGACTAGATCTCATGTGACGTCACCGACTAGGTCTCATGTGACGGCACCGACTAGGTCGCACATAATGTCACTGACTAGATCACATGTAACGTCACTGACTAGGCCTCACACAATATCACTGGTCACCGACTAAATCTTATGCGATGTCAGTGACTAGGCCTCCTGCGCCGTCATCGATCACGACTTGGTTTCATGTAACTAGATCTTATGCAAAGTAACTGTCTAGGCCTTATGCAAGGTCACTGATTTAGCCTAATGCAACTTTACTGACTAGCTCTCATGAAACATCAATAACTAGAGGGTATGCCACACTAAACAGCGTCGCTAACGAGATCGCTAAAAAACGTCACTATTTAGCGATCTCGTTAGTGACGCCGGTGTGTGTGGCATGTACTAGCGACGTGGCCCCTGCTGTGCCCCTGCTGTGATCTCGTTCATCGTTCTCATCGTTCCGGACCCTATTTTTATGGTTGGCGTACCGCTGGTGAGCATATATCGCTGAGTGTGGCACCTTTTTGTTAGCGATGTGCGGTGTTTTTGTACCGCCAAAGTCGTTAAGGAGATCGCTAACCGCGATAGCGTCCTTAACGACATCGCTAAATTAGGCAGCTACTAGCGATATTATAACAATCACGCTAGCGATCTCATTAGTATGCGATGTTAACGAGATCGCTAGCGGGATTGTTTAGTGTGGCAGTACCTTAAGTCTCATGTGATGTGACCAGTCATTGCCTCGTCTCACCCAACATCACTGACTAGATCTTTAATGACATCAATGACTAGGCACAATAAGACATGACTGACTAGGTCTCATACGATGTCAATGACTAAACCTCATGTGATATCACTCACTAGTCCTCACGTGACATGTCACTGAATAGGCCTTATGGGATGTCGCAGACCAGACCTTATGGGATGTTGCTGACTAAGCCTCATGGGTTCACTCTTACGAGGCCTCAAGGGGTGACCATAACTAGGCCTCATGGGATGTCGCTGATTAGGCTTCACACGATGTCGCTGACTAGACCTCATGTGATGCCACTGTTTTCACCTCACAGAATATCTTTGACTAGGTCTCTTGCAGCATCATGGCATTGTGAGGCCTAGTTGATGCCAATAGAAGTGGACCAGACAATTAGATAGGAAGCAGTGCAGAAGGACAGGTGATGGCCAGAAAGGCTGATTATTATATATATTGTTAAACACTTTAGAATCCATCAAAATGTAAAAACTGTAACATTCCAAGAGAGTTTAAATTGCCTTTGATCATTTTGTAATCTTTAGTAACCCATCCTGTTTATGTCATCAACATGGCAGTCTACTATATTGAAGCTACAACCTAAAAAAATTAACTGGAATACAATTTGATATGCTTGCAACCTGTAAGTGCATGTTCACACTGGCCACTAAACATACAAAATGTAAGCTAAAAACAAAGTAAGAGAGTACCCTATATTGAATAAATAAATAAATAATAAATAGCAATAGTGCATGAAAATAACAAAGGGTACTTAGCTAACATAATTATGATTAAAAAAATGTAAAAGCCATCTTAGCATGTCACGCAGACCCTATTCGGGACAATCCCAGCCTCTAGTATTAAATCCTTGCTATATGTCAAATGACTGTGAATGTGAAAATTACATTTTTATATCAAAATAATGTTAATGAAGTGCCCTTTGTTATTTTGAGGCACTAATACTATTTATTTATTTATTTACTATAGGGTATTTACTTACTTTGTTTTATCTTAGGTTTTGTCTGTTTAGTGGCCAGTATGAACATGAACCTACAGGTTGCATGCATACCAACTTGTATTCCAGTTTATTTCTTTAGGTTTTTGTTTCAGGTTTTTTGCACTCTGTGGAAATAAGAGTGTGGCCTTCTTTTTCTTTTTCTTCTAGTTGGGGTCTCGGTTCTGCTCGGCCATTATCCATATTTACAGTCATTTGATACATGGTAAGATTTTAATACTAGAGGTTTGGACGTCCCATATAGGGTCACCGTGATGTGGTAAGATGGCTTTTACCTTTTTTTTATCAAAATTATGTTAACTACGTACTTCTTGTTATTTTCATGCACCATTTCTATTTAATTATTTACTGCAGGATATTCGCTTTGTTTTTATCTTAGGTTTTATATGGAAGCTATACTGCCTCCATGAACTGAGTGTGCCAGCTGGGGTCAGCTATAGACTATGATATTGCATTTTGACTTGTGTTTTCCCTTACATTTCTCCCCATTTTTTGGATGTAAACAGTATAATAAGCACTAGCCCTCCATAGAAATGGATGCTGATGTTTACAGTGTGTCTGTGCCTCCTCTTGACCAGTAGCTTTTATTATGTCTGAATAATTAATGTTGGCTTTGTTTTCTCTTCATTTTTAATAAAAGTTCTACCGTCTCTGGCTTTATTATACCCCACCATCACACAGGACCCCGAGGATCATGCTCTACAGTGATGGATCTCGGGGAACAAGCCAAGAGAGATTTCTTTATTAAATTAGGCTGGTGTAGAAATCATACACCCTGCAGCTAAGAAAGCTAGACAATGCTGTAGAGGCTTGTGCAGAGGGCGGCGTGCTACATCAATGTCACTGCGAGCATGTATGTCCAAATCTTAAAGGGTGTGTAAACTTACCATGGGCTCTGTTGTATTTATGCATGGTATATCTACCACCCATCTTCATATATGTTTTCTCCTTTCACTCATACTTTCAACTAATTTTTCTAGAAACTATCAACAAGCAGCTGTTGATGGACCTAGTATCAAATGCTTATTAGTAGAGTTGAGCACATTTGTTCGGGTTCCCTCTTATTCGGCAAGCTATGGCGCTTACCGAATAAACTGCAGAGGGAACCCCGTTTCCTGGATCGTGCCGGCTGATCAGCTGATCGGTGCCGCAGCTGCATGTGTCGGGGCTATGTCACAGCACATGAATGCAGAGCCCAACAAACAAGCTCTCCATGAATGTGCTTTGACTGTGACACAGCCGCGACACATTCAGCTGCGGCACCGATCAGCTGATCAGCCGGCACGATCCAGGAAACCAGGTTCCCTCTGCAGTTTATTCGGTAAGCGCTATAGCTTGCCGAATTAGAGGGAACCCGAACAAATTTGCTCAACTCTACTTATTAGCACTGAGCACATTGAATATGGGAAGGGGCTGATGACCATATATTCTCCTGATCCGAGAGTATCATGCCGATTATGCAGATCAAATTAACAACTGATGCTGTTCAAATAATCAGCGTAGGATAATTGTACGATTATTAACAAGTTATCAAAAGTCAATTAAACCCTAACTAAAGACCATAAGGGCAAGGATATACTGTATTGGTGCGGCTGCTACCTATATTATCCGGTTTGAAAGTGACCCATAGACACACTGACTAGCCACTAAAACAAGCTCCTAAGTCTCCCCATCGGGTCACTTTTAAACTTGATAATATAGGTAGCAGCCGCGCCAATATATCCTTACCCTAAAAAGAATACACTGTTGTTAGGACATTGAATACAACTATGACTCTAATAGAATAAACAGTATACGTATGTTCACAGAAATATACTGACTATGCAGATTTTCTAAGTTTTTCCTTTAATTGTCTTATTAAAGTTAATTTTTATGGTGTTTAGTTAGGGTTTAATTGCCTTTTGGCAACTTGTTAAAAATGATTATGCAAATCACACTCTGATCAGAGCTCCATAGTGAGCTCCTATTCTCTCTGATGAGGAAAAGATGGAGAAAAAAAATTCTGCTTCATTTTCATTCTGTCAGTGTGCGGAAATCGGACTGCACTCAGATGTCATCCGCTTGAGAAAGATTCATACCTCAGAACTGAAACGTTGCCACTGCCACTGTGTGCTAATAAACAACTGTTTTTTGCCATATTGCTTGGTGTGCTGCCTCCATTCGCTACTTTTTATCTGGATGGTTTGGTTTTTGCCAGGAAGGCTCTGCACCTACTTTATCCTGGTGCTGCTCCTCCTTTTCTATTTCTATCTATTATCTATCTTTCTATTTATCTATCTATCTATCTATCTATCTATCTATCTATCTATCTATCTATCTATCTATCATCTGTATATCTATCTATCTATCTATCTATTATCTATCATCCGTCTATCTCATATTTATCTATCTATCTATCTATCTATCTATCTATCTATCTATCTATCAATCATCTGTCTATCTCATATCTATCTATCTATCTATCTATCTATCTATTATCTATCATCTGTCTATCTCATATTTATCTATCTATCTAAGATGCTTTCAAGCAAATCTATGCAATTTCTATTACGGTACATACCAGTGATTTCATTTGTTGATATATCCATGCATTTCCTTCCAATGCAAACTTGTCATTTCCAAGCCACATTAGATCTTCTCACATCATGCTGGGAGATACCCGTATATGATAATTTCATGTATTTCATGTTTGCTGACAAGTGACAGTCCTATATTATCTGTAAGCAGCTGGCTGTAAAATCATTAATGATGGGGATGTTCTATCCATGACCCCATGTCCTGAAAAATAAGAGAAGAAAATATGCAGCTGCATGAATTTTCTATGAGCTGCGGACTTATCCCTCCAGCTTATAAATCTTGTATGTAGTTATGAATCTTCAGGTCGATCTGTTCATTTTTACAAGGATTCTGCTCTGGTTTCCGTTCTGCTCCACATTTTATATTACCTGCTGAAGAGGGGGAGAACGTCAGTAAACTGATTGTAGTATTTTAGGAAAACCTAAATTTGTCCCTCGCCTGGGAGATTGTCTCTGTCCACCATTTAATGAAGACATGAGTATACAGAATTGCTGTGAGTTCACAGGCACGAGTGGTGGAGAGGCTTAGGAGCAGCAGGATCTGTGGAAAATTATCCACTGGATAATCACAAGTGTTCACTCTACATATTTAATAACTCAAAATCATTGGGCGATTGGAACCTGTGACCTAAATCCTTAAAGGAAAGGTATATTGAAATGGAAGGTGCTGAAAGAGGGAGGAGGGTCTGCATTAGTCCTTTTTCATATTATCATATGAAGGCATATGGGTGCTAAAAGGGTGTTCTCTTCTTGGGAGTGCCTCAATAATAGCAGAAAATGGTTAATTACATAGTGAGCACATAATATTACATTTTTTGCTAACCCAATAACCCATTGAACACCAGTAACTCAAACCTGGAAACTCCTGAGCTCATGGGTTGGACTCTGGAACTAAACTATTGGACATCAAGGATTTCAATATTCAACAGGGACTGAGACATCTAATCTGTCAACCACCAAATACCAAGAACTTGTTAACTAGACCTTTGCAGATCAGGGACTAGTGATTAAGTGATAAGGTTTGTGAATACTTGAGGTTAAGGAAATAAATTACTGGATACCAATGACCGGTAAACTGGATCATCGTTTGTCAAGGACTGCGTTACTAAGCCTTTTCATGAATTCAGATAATGTTTTTCATAAAACTATTTTTATGCGCAATTGGGAAACTGATCTGAATATCGATATTTCTCAAGATCAATGGGAGCAAGCCTTTAAGATGACATATTCCTCCAATATTTGTGCGTCACTTCATGAGTCCTTTTACAAAGTATTATCTAGATGGTATTTTACTCCCACAAAACTTGCTAGAATTTTCCCAGGTAAATCTCCAGATTGTTGGAGGAACTGTGGTTCACTAGGTAACCTCCTCCATATTTTTTGGGATTGTCCTAAAATCAGTCCATTATGGTCTGAAATTTCTGAAATAATCAACAAAATCTCCTGCCAAAAGATCAAACTAACACCCCAAATGGCTCTACTTTCTATTGACTTAGAACCTATCCATCCATCTCACAGACCTACTATCATTCATTTATTTTTACTTACAAAGAATGCTATAGCTGCACTTTGGAAGGAAGAATATGTCCCTGATATTAAAACTATCTTAGACAGAATGAAGCTACATAACTCTTTCGAAGAGAGTCACGCTTTAGCAAATAATTACCTTACTTCATACACAAAGAGATGGAAATCCCGGATTGATTTTGAGTCTATTTATAAGCTCTAACTTTGCTTTTATTTTGATTTACACTGCTATTTTATCCTCCTAAGAAATTATATATATCTTCCACCACTTAAAATTTGTAGTATAATACGGCTAGTTAGGTTAGTTAACTTTTTAGGTGAACTTATGATTAACCTTCTAATTTCTCAACTGTTATATGTTTATGTTTTTAAAATGTTAATAAAGTTATTTGAAAAACTAAGCCTTTTCACACCATGGAACAGAACATTAAATTAAGTAGATGCCCTCACAATCTAAAGGTACTGCCACACTAAACGCTCCCGCTAACGATCACAATAACGACGCATACTAATGCGATCGTTTTTGTGATCGTTTTAATGTCGCTAGTAGCTGCCACACTTAGCGATCTCGTTAACGACTCATAAGCGGTTAACGATCTCATTAACGACTTTAACGGTCATTGCGATGTAAAAAACAGCGCACATCGCTCACAAAAGGTGCCAGACACAGCGATATAGCGTCACCAGCGGGACGCCAACGATCTAAATACGGTCCAGAACTCTAGTGAATGATCAGCGAGATCACAGCAGGGGCCACATCGTTGCTACATGCCACACACAATAGCATCACTAACGAGATCGCTAAATAGTGACGTTTTTTAGCGATCTCGTTAGCAACCTTGTTTAGTGTGGCATACCCTTAACAGATTTGGTTTGCTAATGCGAGGAAGAGTGGGCAAAGATCACCAATTCTAGATGTGCCATACTGATAGACTCCTAGACAAAAAGACTGAATGCGATCAGAAATTCAATAGTACTTCAACAAAGAATTAGTTTAAATGAGTTGACTCGTCTTCGAATACACGTCTTCAGTCATTCTATGTGACTGCATCCTTCTGAATCCTTAAAGAGTGTGCACCGCATGCTATCAGGTTTACCGCTATTGCCAGCAAGTGTGGTCAGTCACATGACCCCAAGTATGCAATTTGCATTCATGAGGTCCCGTACCAACTAGTCGTGCTTGGCCTCGCTCAATACAAGTAAATTGAGCAATGTCAAGCACGTCTAGTCAGAATTTGGCCGGAACTATGCAAATCGCATACTTGCAATGATGTGACCTCCTGCTCTTGCCAGCAGCATCAGTGAATTTGGAGAGTCTGCGGTGTGCAAGAATTGGCAGTCTTGGCCGACTCTTCCTTCCATTAGTGCATTTGTCAGATTGTGATGGCATTTCCATTGTTTTCACTTGAAGATTGAAAGAGTTCAGATTTTCAATTAAATTAAGGTCTAAGCTCTGACTGGGCTGGTGAATTGATTATTTTGTTAATTTGATGGTTGTGCTGAAAGGTGACACTCCTCTTCATCTTCAGGTTTTTAACAGAGGCCTTAAGGTGTTGTTTCAAAATTGAATTATATTTGGAACTGCCCATAATTCCCTTCACCTTGACTAAAGCTCCAGTACCAGCTTCTGAAAAACAGCACCAAGGCATAATTGTGCCTCCACCATGCTTCACTGTGATTATAGTGATCTTTTGGTGATGCACATTGTAGGTTTTATAGCACACTTCACAAAGAACAAGGACACAGTCAAATGGTCATAATAAAAACGCGCGTCGGGGCGGACCGTGTGTCTCCTGACTTATACACCATTGGGTAATTATAACATCTATTGCATTTTCTGCCACCGTTTATTCTTAGCTTTGGTATGGGTAATTTTCTCGGTACTTAGGTAAGTACCGAGCACATGCGTTATATCCCATATACTTTGCATATTGTGCGAGTGGCAGTTTTCTTATTAGTCTATATGTTATACCCATGATTTATTGTCATGTTGTTCACATAGCCTGTTTGCATTATGTGCACTGTGAGTTTACATTCCCCATGCTGCCCTGTTCCATGTTTTAGGATTTTTCAATAAATGTTATATTTTATTATGACCATTTGACTGTGTCCTTGTTCTTTGTGAAGTGTGCTATATTTCTAGCAGTTGGTCACTTGTTATCCATAGGTGCTCATGTGTGTGGTACTTTATAGCGGTTATATTTCTTACATTTGATCTTTATTATTGTATATTTACCACCCATGTATACTGCTAGCTCCACCTTTGTTATATTTTACATTGTAGGTTTTGCATGAAACATACATTTTGGAATTGTGGTAAAAAATAGGGACCTTGCGAACCTTTTTTTAATAGGGACAATTATTGTCTTTTTGCTCATTGTTTAGTACTGTTCTAGGGTATATAAGGTAATTATATAAGGTAATTATACTTGGCTCTACTCTACATATTTATTTATAGCCTGTGCACTTCCAATAGTGTCTTTTGACACATCTATCTTCCATTAGTGATCATTTACCTATCATTTGGAAACTGGCATTATGATTTTATGTAATTTTTAATGCCTATATAATAAAGAGTGTATGTTTTAAGTGTGGTGTGATAGTTTGTTAATATAGGCATTAAACAATGGGTACCAGTGACTATGGAATAAATCACTTGGCAGCAGGGACTGTGGCATTAACCACTGGGTACCAAGAACTGTGGCATTAACCACTTTGCACCAGGGACTGTGGCATTAACCACTTTGCACCAGGGACTGTGACATTAATCACTTGGCACCTGAGACTGTGGCATTAACCACTTGGCACCTGGGAGTGTGGCATTAACCACTTGGCACCAGGGACTGTGGCATTAACTGCTAGACTCATGTATACTAGGAACTGGGTTATAAAACAACTAAAGTCCAATGTCCATGGCACTATATCACTGGACAACAGGGACTTGGGTACTTAGTCACATAAATATGAGCCACGTTTTAGTTTCTTGCTTGTTTCTTGTGCCCCTAGTTTTCGAGATTCTTCAGTCAATGGAATAAGTCTTCACTCCTGTATTTGCCTTATGTGCTGCCGAAACTTGCAGATTGATTTCCAGACATGCACATCTCTCATGTGTGATTTATGAATTGGACTGACATGTTAGTTCTTGCGTCACGCTTTGTAGGTACTTCAGGAGTAATGTCAGTTGACAAGCAGCTTCGATTGAGATATGAATCTATCCCACAATCTCCTGGAACACAGATTCTAGGAAAGGCTTTCTAATGAGATTTAAAAACAAAGTAGACTTCACAGGAATCCTATTCCAAATGGGGTGAAATGTTGTATTCCTAATGTATTACTCTATAAAAAGTCAGCCCTCCCACATGGACATACAGATCAATGAGACTCAATGTTAAAGCTGCAGGTGCTCACTTTTACGAAAATACTAAATGTGGAAGATAATTAAAGCAAAACCTGCTGAAATATGAAAAAGTCCCCAAATAAGTTGAGGTTCTTGAAAGCTAAACTCAAACCCCTCCTATCTATGAAATTGCCTTATCTATTCTATTATTTCTAAACACTGTTTTTCGGTGATTACTTTGTATCTCCGTTCATACTGCACCCACACACACAAATGATACACCATTTGAAAGGTAAACTTTCCCCCTTCAGCAAAAAAATAGCCAAACAAACCACACATCCACGATTTGATCACAAAAAACAGTCTAAACATTAATTTTCATAAGCCTGCAGTAAGGAAAAATGACCTGCAGGTGGCACCACAGTACCCCAAAGCACACTACCACAAAGCTGCTTACAGACATCACAAGCAAATCCAAACATTTGCCTTTGGAGCTTTCCAGCTTGCCGAACTGCTTGCCCAGCCTATTTTAGCCAAATTGGAGGATTGCACACTTCGCTGCAGGTGAGACACATATGCAAACACATTTGTAAACATGCTCTGCCTATTGAATTGCACACTTGCTCCATTCATACTCCACCCACACAAAAAAATAATACACCATTTGAAAGGTCTGATTACCTGCAGGTGGCAGCACACTACCTCAAAGAACACTACCACAAAGCTGCTTACAGACCTCACAAACAAATCCAAACATTTGCCTTGGGGTCTTTCCAGCTTGCTCAAGTGCTTGCCCAGCCTATTTCAGGCACATTGGAGGATTGCACACTTCATTGCAGGTGAGTCACATATGCAAACACATTTGTAAACATGCACTGCTTTTTCGCTGATTAATTCACCCCACACACACACACATGATACACCATTTGAAAGGTAAACTTGCTCCCTTCAGCAAGAAAAGAGCCAAACAAACCACACATTCACGATTTTATCACTAAATACAGTTTAAACATTTATTTTCATAAACCTGCAGAAAGACACAATGACCTGCAGGTGGCGCCTCAGCCGGAAGACATTTTTTGGCCTCTACTTATCAAACCAATTTATTGTATTACCAATCTACATATATAAATACCTGTTTGTGTTCATCATCTCATGAAATACATTTACATTTGACCAGCTTACTTTTTCGGAAATTGCCTGCGCCCCCAACGACCAATGTGCCGAAAATCTCGCACGGGCCAAGCTAGTATTTTGATAATACATTCATGCCATTGCCACTGTTGTCAGTGGTCTCTTAATAGTAATATCCTTGGTATTTTGCAATTGTTACATGTCCTGTGTCCTGCTAGTAGTACTGTTAAAACACTTTTCTGGCACCTGCAGTGACACATGGGGACATTTACTAGGAGTGGTGTTTCATATGATGCTTTTATTCAAAACTTCACTGGAATAAAATGCATCAAGTTAAGTTTAAAATTAGTACATTTTACTCCAGGACTAAATTAATAAAAAAAATGTGTCAAATTAATACATACAAGAATTAATAAATTAATATAATCGGTGCATCTACAGTATGTGCCACAGCAGTGAGTTGGCATAGATTTCTACTGTAATTTACTCCAATTTCTGGCAATGTCACTCCTGCTCCCGGTAAGCCTTTCCCATTTTTACCGAAAGCGATATAGGACCCTAACTGAGACAACCACAATATATCTAGAAAAGAGGAGCAGCTAGCCACGTCCGCACTTAGCAGCACTATTTCTTCTTTTCGAACTCTTTGGATTTAATGTCCGTCAACATTAAAGGCTGCAAATTATGTTGAAGTTTCCAGTCTACTGGATACATCCCAAATAAACATCTGGTTAGGAATGATGTCATCATTTCATGACCTATGCCCTGCGGAAACAATATATTTCAGTACAGTAAGACTGAATTATCAGTTTGGAATGTGAACAAGCACATCCATGAAGCTGCACATGGGGCCTGTCACGTCCGTAGCGCATGGAAGTGATTGATACGCAAAGTTCAGTGCCAATAGGGATGAAGGTCTCACAACCTCTCTGGCAGGATGGGCTGATTCAGAGCAGGGGTCTATGTATGACCAGATGTTGGCTAAAATGGCTGCTAGATTGATACTTTCTCATAAACTAAAGGCAACAGGTCTAGTGAACTGAAATCATTTAATTCCTACAGATTCCATTAGGGTATGTGCACATGACGGGTTTTGGTGCCGGACTACTGTCAATGATTTAAAGGTCTCTCTTCTCTGTGACGTGCTCTCCGCCTGAGATCTCGTGTGGGCGACATCTTTGCCAGGGGCAGCACAAGCGCAATAAGGTCCTGATGATGTTGCAAGAGCTGGACTATAGATCTGCGCAGGTGCCACCATCATGAATAACAGTGCTTGCATGAGATCTTGTGCATGGGAGCAGGTCAGTAAGAAGAGACGCCTGTCAATCAGAGACAGGAGGCTGGCGACGGGCGGGAAAAGAGTGAGAGGGGCTGGACCAGGGCCGGACTGGCCATCTGGCAATTCTGGCAAATGCCAGAAGGGCCTGTTTGGTTGTGGGCTGTCTTATCTGCTACATTGTTAACAGAATTGGTGTTCTCAAGACAACCATACTGTTAAGAGTTGTGAGTAAGCACAAAGTCGCTGACTCCGTCACTTACTCCAGCAGGCCACTGGTATCATAAGAAATATTGGTCTTGCAGTAAATCTTCCTTTCTTCCATCCAGGGTAATATTAGTAATATATCCCCATCTGGTGCTTGGGGAGGAGGACAACATAGGCCTGTGTGATTCCAAATGCCAGGGCTGAATTTTAGTCCCAGTCCATACCTGGGCTGGACAGCTGTGACTGCAGGGCAGAGCCCCTTGTATGTTCAACTCATTAGCATAAAACTGGAATAAGGCATTGTCTGCAGAGAAATCAAGGATTAATAAAACAAAGATAGGGATTTATTCTGCAATACAGCGACCAACATGGGTTAGATTAAATCAGTTTGGTGTAACTAAACGTCTGTCAATTCTGTTATGCTAATGAGGTCATAGGGCGCTTTATTTCAGAGCCTTTTTTATTATTTTTATAGCATGTGTGTGAATTTGCACTGTTATTCCTGATGAGAATGCCATCCTGGTATTGACACTACAGCCCCTATATGGAATATTGCCCAGTTTTATATTACTCCAAAAGTTGTTTTTTTATTTTACCTATTGATTTTAATAAATGGCTTTGCTGATATTTCTAGTACCTCTTTTCTGAATTATACCTTTCAGTATAAAATAAGGTTTTCTAATGTCAGTCCAAGAGTCATATTTGTAGACATCGCTGAATCTGTTGGCTGTGCAGAAATGCAGTTTATTGTTACAATGTATCTTTATATTTGTGTTATGTATCAGTATTAATCACATATTTAGTGTAGTGCAGTTTATGAACCCTCCATCGCTTGAGCTGCCGGGTATCATTGGCTACATACAGTATACAGTCAGTAAATTGTCACTATATCCAGTGTATAATCCCCACCATCAGGCTGAGGAGCTGTGACTATGACAATCTGCAGCTGCTCCAAGCTCTTGGAGGAAGAATACTCGTCTGCAATGAGCTGGGGCTGCGGCAGGAGCTGAGGGAGAGACCCTCTATACAAGCAGAAGAAGCCCCCTAGGTGTGTGCAGAGGAGGTGGGCGGCGTGACGTCACAGAGTGTGGGGGCGGCTGGTGCGGGGGCAGGAGGGGCTGCACAGGCTGTGAGCATTGAATGAGGCTGCTGCTGCTGTTACCGCTGCTCGGGCACTGTGGCTGCTGGAGACTCCCCCTTGTACCCGGGCACACATGCTCTGGACCCTGGGAGTGATGCACCTGGATGGAGGTGGCAGAGGATGAGCCCCCCCACTCTTGGCAGCTGGCATTAGGTGGTATTATGCCATGTTACTCCGGAGGTCGGCTGCAGCTTGTCCCACTCCTCTTCCTTATGGGGGGTTAGCCTGTGGATGCACCTGAAGGACACCCTGTAGACCCCCCATCTACACACCCTGAGGACCACCAGAACACTAGGAATAGCAGAGCTACACCGGGCACTAATGGGCAATTTATCATCCCTCCAATGTGAGTATATATGTGCCGGGTCCTGGAGGAGAT
>VIAB01003626.1:44331-57914 GCA_009801035.1 Oophaga pumilio
TTTTTTTTTTTTTTTTTTAACCCGGATAAGACCCTCTTGCTCTCTTTATCTTTCCAGATTCCTTTATAATTGCAGATCTCTGTGCGAGATCCCATCCACCATCAGCACTTGCCAACTCTATAATATTTTGGGGGTCTGTCAAGTGCGAATCTTTTGGGGGTGCCTGCTTTCTTTGATGAATGATTCTTTAACTTTTTTTAGCTGCCTAGACACTCTTACTGAACCGCAACTAGGGCTTATTTTTGGTGTAGGGCTTCTGCATATTCCAAAACGCCTGAAAAATCCTGCTAGAGCTTGTTTTCAGGGAAAATGGTATCATTAGGGCTCCGACAGCTATAGTAACTCAACATCCCACTAGCTCTACTCCTGCCACTGATAGAACGGGTGTGCTGATGGAATCCTATGCAAGATCAACATATCGAAAATGAATGTTATGGAGCGCCGATTAACACCAAGTCTTGACTTCCAGTTTCACATTAAGCCTTAAATGTCTGATAGTTACAGACCTCTCGTCTGGAAGTTTAAGAATGCGGGTGACCTGGTCTTTCCCACCAGAATGTGACAGCTGCCACATCAGACTGAATGGGGGAGGGGTCGGTATAGATATTTTCTGTAGTGTTAGGGTGAGACTACAAAACTATATGAACAGGACACAATTGGAAAGAGCCAGTCCAAGCTTGTAGAGATAGCGCCCAGGACCGGATCGGAGCTCCAATGTACGGTAATTGTAACATGACACACAAATGATGACAACTTCCTATTGGTGAATTAGAAAATGGAATTCTTCAGCACTTGGATTCTGTTCTTCGTCCTTTGGGATACATGGTTGTATGTGTCTTAAGTATTATTTTTTCCTGCCTACCCTTTCAAACCTCTTTCCCTTTTCTCTTCCTTATTTTTTCTTATCCTATTTCCTCCTACTTAAAACTAGATTATGAAAGAGAATAATTATTTTCTGAGACCACAAAAGCTTGTGATGGACTTAAATATTAAGAATTAAAAAAGGGCAACAAGTCCGTACTTTCTATTATTTATATAATGATTCACACGCTTTTAAAAAAATAAAATAAAAGCCGGCTTCACAAATGTACTGTACAGGATTGTCTACGTAGTAGGTATAAGTGCAGTAAGTACATTTATTTTTTGGTAAAGTAACCAAAACGCATTTGTTCTTCAGCATTCCAATGTGTTTCCGGCTTCTACACCCTCTGGCTTATCAGACGACCCGAACTCAACCTCACAGTCCGGTCCCAGTTTCATGTGGCCATCCAGTGCTCCACCTCGCTACTCTCCACCTTATTTCCCGCCAGATGAAAAGCCTCCACCATACACGCCATGATCTGTATCGGCAGAGATCTCCACCTCCTCCTACAAAATGCAGGCCAAAAGTCCGCCAAACAATATGAAGTTTTATATATTTATGGAATAAATGTAAGATTTCCGTGTGCAATGGATGACTGTGTAAATTCTAAGTGTGCAAGATGCTTCAGACGCAACACTGACTTCTCAACTTCTGCCAAATGGAAATGCACATTGTCCGCTTTACATTGATGTGCCGAAAAAAAAGGGAAAAGATAATTTAATGGTGCATTGATTTCATTGTTGCACTAGCTTTTGTGTTTCATATTTTTTGTGCAAGTGTATACTTTCTTTACTATGTATAGTGAGTCACAGTTTTTCCATGGCCACTGTGTGAAAATATCATGCCTGGGCAACCTCACCGACACAACTTGCCTTCGGATCATGCTTTCTCCTTGTGACACAGCGGGGAGACGAGATTGTCGAAGTCTCAGTGATCAATGCAAATGGATCAAGTGTAGATGAGAAACTTTAGGAGTATTTCATTAGCAAAACAGAAGTTAATGTAAACTTCCATGGATGAGATACTGCTTACATCGCAATCCGGTGAGAGTGCGGAGAACTGGCAAAGTCTCGTTTTATCATGCAACATTGGTGCCTCTTAATTATGAGTTTGTGAAGATCTCACTATGTAACATAAAATAAAGCCTGATGTGCAGCAATACTGTGGTTACCGGCGGTATGGTATTATTCCGACAGCTGGATCAAGCACAGTACGAATGGCCAAAGTCAGTGTAAAATCACGCGCAAGCAAATAAAGCCAGACGTTACGCATTATAGTGCACCAACCAAATACAAGTGCGTCTGGTTCTGCGTCTATGGTAGAGTGATTCTATAGGATTAAAAAAAATATTCTAATTCTAGAATCTATTTTTTATTTAATAACATTATTAATTTCTGTCCATAGCTGAACAAACTTCTCTTTGTCTCTCTGCTTCTGCCCATTCCTCACATGTCCATTGACTTATACTGGCGACAGATGTAACCTGATCACTAACTGAAGACAAATTTCAGCACATTTTTAGAGTGAATGATGAAGGCAGGGTATGGGGGAAAGAGAAAGTCATTGATAAGTAGGGAGACATTTGTATTTTCTAAAATATATTACAAAGATTATACATGTACTGAGATTTAAAAAAAAATGTAGTTACTATTTAAGATTCACATATACTTGATATCAAAATCTCAAATTTTGGATGGTTGCTGGTTTATATTTACTTAGATGTGCAGTGTACTGGTAACTTCACCAAAATAAGTATAGTGGGCTTAACCAATCGACATTGTATCCAAGGTGTTTGGTGGCTCAGTGTTGGGATACTGATAATTACCATGGGTAGCTGGAGAACACTTTTTTTTGGAGGCACAGCATCATCTGTGGCAAATGGTTAAAGTGCAACTACGCTTTCAGGTAACTTTTCTGAATAAGATGTTGTGACCAGATTGTGAGGCCGGATTCAATTCACTCTGATAAGCTAGGCAACTTTAGTAATCTATCTTTGCTTGTACTATTCATTTATTTTAATTAATCTTTGATTTAAAGTGAACCTGTGAGCAGGATTTTGCTAAGTAAACTACAGTCACGGTCATGTTGCCACTGTTACACAGATTAAAATGATACCTGGGTGAAGAAATCAGTCTTGTGGTTCTTGTATAATCAGTGTTAGACGTTTTGAGTTAATGAGATGCTTGTGCTCCGGGGTGGGACTGTAGACAGTCTTATCTTCCTGCACTAAGCCAGAGAAACCAAGGAAAGACCTGCCCACAGGCCACCCCAAAGCACAAACCTGTTCCTCATCTTGGAGACAGACTGTGCTCCAGGGCGGGACTGTAGACAGTCATATCTTCCTGCTCTAGGCCAGAGAAACCAAGGAAAGACCTGCTCACAGGCCGCCCCAAAGCACAAATTGTCTGTCTCTCTGATGAAGAACATATTTTCTTCACCCCAGGTATCATTTTAATCAGTGTAACAGCCCCAACTTGACAATGCCTGTAGTTTACTTGGCAAAATCCTTTTGACAGGTTCGCTTTAAACCCAACCTTAAAGGGGTCTCCCCACTAAATAGATGATAAATACATTTAGTGGGAAAACCCCTTTAATGCCAACTTTAATTTTCGTGGCCAAACTTTTAATGAATAACTTTGTATTATATCTTAGATAAATGTGCTTATTTTTCACCGTCTGGATATTAACAGGAAAAAAAGTGTTCATAAATTGTGCGCTCACTTAGCATACTGTGTGGAGGACACAAAACCTATAGAAAGTGATGGTAAATCCATCTGCTGCCAGTCCGGTAGGGATAGAAGGATCCACCTTGCCTATTTCAGTATTGAGAAGGAATGCCAAGGGACATAGGACGTTCCGGCTGTGCAGCTAGTGTAAAACGATCCAAGGGACAAAGAATTTTGGCCTAAATCTTTGTGATGTATAAAACTATGCATTTCAGCACTCAAAAATGCTTAGTTTTATACATCACAGAAGAGGTTTAGCGTGAAAATCTATGTCCCATGGGACATTCTATACCAGCAGGGCAGCTTGAACGTCGTATCTCCATTGGAATTCCTACTTTTTCTACTGGGCTGATCATTTATTCTCAAAATATGCGTAAAATCTGTATTCAGTAAAGATAGATTTTCCCATCACTGTGATAGGAGATGGCAGTTGGTACCCATAAAGTTCTATAGAGAAGAGCAACTAGCGTTTCAGGAGAAACTGCAGAATGTCTGGGTCTGCCGTTAGCTCTTACCCTCTTGATAAATTGTTAAAAGCACCAACCATCATCTCTCAGTAATGTGAACATCTATTCACTGAAAACAACTTTTACTCCATGTATTTTGAGTGAACGATCAGGAGAAAAGTCTTAGTTACTGACCGGTAACAGTATTTTTCAGAACCCATGACAGCACCACGAGAGAGGGGATCCATCCTTCAGGGACAGGAAACCTACAGATTCAAAAAGGCGGCACCTCTCCCATGCATCAGTTGGATTACAGAGCTTGAGAGGAACACCATGATTAATGGTAAAAATATGTACAATACTCAAACTGAACAATTTCACACACACACGTGAAAACTTATGAGGAAGAAGTGTGCACCCACACGTGAAGGGAGGGAATCAAAGGGTGCTGTCATGGACTCAGAAAAATACCGTTACCGTAAAGTAACTAAGACTTTGTTTAGTCTCCCATCACAGCACCACTAGAGAATTACAGAGGTATAAACTGCCTTAGGGAGGGACTACAGCCTGCAGCACCCTTATACCGAAGGTGAGATCTGAGGAAGCACCCATATCCAACCTGTAAGGATTATAAAAGGTGGAAGATCTCTCTGCCCATGAGGTTGCCATGGCTCGAGTGGAATACCTGTTTCCTCTTTTGCACCTCCCCTCGGATATCTGGGTCAGGTCATGGCCTGGGCACCCCTTCCTCCCCTGGAACATGCCCCCAGCGTTACGTATAGCCCTGCTCCTCACCGTATGCAGATATCGAACCCGCTTTGGACCCAGATGCCCCTAACCGCGCATGGGATGGCGGCACCATTATTCAGAAGCCAGCTGGCAGCCAGGACGCACCTCCACGCCCCGCTCGACAACCTGCCATGGCGACCTCAGCCAAGGACACCGACCTCGTCAGAGTACTGCCCAGTATGCATCACTAGTCGAGTCCCCGGCTCCATCATCCCCCCAAGATGCCTCCAGACCCAGAAACCCATAACTCAGCAGCATGTCGCGTACGCTGGGAGCCGCACGGATCCGAGGAGAATACCTGCCTTTCGGCACTGGCCCTCCGGAGACGGTAATCCTCCAGACACCGCTGCACCTGCTCGCTCACTGCCGTGCAATCCATCCTGGATCACCGTGACGCTTCCAGGAACCCCGCACCGGCCAAGGCAGGGGACCCCTGCTACCTGAAACGACCGACCGGGCCTGGGATCCATCGACTCCATACATGTATCTGTAGGAACAGGGTCCCCGTCAGGGACAGGAAACCAACTGATGCATGGAAGAGGTGCCGCCCTTTTGTATCTGTAGGTTTGCTGTCCCTGAAGGGCGGATCCCCGCTCTCGTGGTGCTGTCATGGGAGACCGAATAAAAAAAAGATTTCTCTGATAAGATATATTACAAAGTTGCTTATCTTTGCTTGTACTATTTATTAAAAAAAAAATCTAGAAAAGTTTAATTATTCTTTGATTGAACCTGTCAGAAGGATTTTGCATTTTTGCCTGCAATACTGTATGGACTGCCAACATTACAGAATGCAGTACCTATAGGAGTCAGAAATCTATATGCGAGAGAATGAAAAGTCTTAAAACAATTTTTTTTTTTGTGCTTGTATGCAATATACTAATTTATCCCAAATTACTCAGAATGTGTCACTTCTTGATGCATTCTGTTGCCAAGAAGCAGCCGAAGTGTGGACGCGGATATCGAACAGTTCTGAGACTGTCACATCCAGAGGAGGTGAGTGAGCACCCACAGCTCTCTTCCTCTGGATGTCCGACGAAGGGGTCATACAAGCAGTCGCTGACTGGCTGCAGGGATGACATTGTCTTGCAAGCCCTTGTAAAGTCAGCGCAATGGAATGGCAGGAGAGTATAGGCGTTATTTCACTTGGAGGTGGAAAACCATGATTGAGAAGAGGTCGTCCGAGTAGTGGATAACCCCTTCACTCACATCATGAACACGTGCTTAATGACCAGTTCCAATGAAATTCTGTTACACAAGTCAGATTGAAAAAAATGTTTATTGGTTTGCCATAGAAAGCTCTAAAGTCTAAAGGCTCAAGTATCAGTTAGTGAAAAGTAGCACAATACTTTAAAAAAATAAAATAAAAAAACAAAATAAAAAGTTAAGGAAAAGCTGTACAGGTAATAATATGTACACAACAAAACTGGTACAAAAACTGATTTTGGAATAAGATCATTGAAGAATAAAGGACATACAACCAAACTTCTTAGTGACAGACATATGCATTCCATGATGGGCAGTGACAACAGAATACGCTAACAGGTTATGTTGACACCGTTTTCTTTCTGTACATACGAGACTGGAATGCTATCTGAAAAGCAATATATGTGCCAGGGCTCTCAGGAAGTAAAGACTTCATCCTTACAACTGTAACCTCAATATACAAGAGACATCTAGCAAGTAGGGGGGGAGTAATAATGTGCCGAGATTAACGGAGTTTTAGCGCATTTTCTTGCTTGCAGTTTAGCATCTTTAGACAGTGCAATGGTCTAAATAAATATGAAAGAATGGGTTGCATAATTTAGTAGCATGCGGTTTCTCCAGGAACTCAAGTTAAATATTTCTTAATATTCATAGTATTTGTTGAAACCCTTCCATACAACCCAGACCAAAGATTTGTTACCCAAGCACCAAATAGGACATGTCAGTTTTCAAGCCTTTTCTCCTGGTCTCATGCTATTCAGGACCACTGTTAAAACTCCCCATCTTATTTACTGATTTTAAAGCTTAAACTATTTTTTTTTTCCCTTTTAAAAAAACCCAAAACATTTCCATGTAAAAAATACTTAAAAACGCTTAAAGTGAACTGATGAATCATTAAAACGTTTAACCTTTCTGGCATAGCCAATCCATATGCCGTACATGCATGTGGGTGGGACAACCCAGTATTGGGTGTAAGTGTCATAGGAGCTGGCAATCAGCCGATCGGCACCCAAGGCTACAGCTTGTTACATTGAATGGTGGGAGCAGCCATTGAAACCTAGTTCACGTGCTCATTGGTGCTTCGGCTGTTGTGAGACTACAGATACCAGCATACCCAGCACCACTTGGTTTAGAGTTGGTGATCTAACAATCTTTGCAATTCTCTGCATTAAGTCCTGCCACAGCAAATTCAGGGTTCTTTAATTTTTACATTTAAAAGACGTAGGAAGTCGTCCATGACATGACTTATTAGTGTGAAGGACTAACGCCCAGAGATTCAGGAGCATCTCCTATTAAATAAATGCACATACTATTGTTCCAAGAGGTTTCTGCCTGCACGGCGTCGCACCGACCTCCTGGAAGGCATGCCGTCCTGGACACCCTCCACGGTAAGTCAAGTACCGCTTTCTTGCAGGTCCCCACAAGGACAGGAAACCAAACTGATGCGGAGGAGAGGTACCGCCTTTTTATTCAGGTTTCCTGTCCTTGATGAGCGGATACAGTCTCTCAGGTGGTGCTGTCATGGGAGAAGGGAAAAAAATGTGTTCAAATCACAACCCTGTGACCTTTCATTTCCCTCCCATGACCCATTTTTCCGTCATACTACTTGGGCTACCTCTCATCAGTCCTCTATTAGAAGGCATTTATACAGCTGTTATCCCACGTCTTAGCTTATATATACAGATACCTGCACCTAGTCTTTGTACAATGTTCAGCATCCACAATGGTATCATCACACATAAAAAAAACAAGTATCACTAGTTTAAACAAATCTTCATTATAAAAGAGAAAAGGCCATAGTAATCTGCCTACCGGCACTACGCTAGCTACAATAAGCCCAGGATCTTGCTCAGGTCATTTACACAAGCCTGTCATCAGTGCGCAACTACTTCTCCATGTTCTAAAAAAAATGGCTGGCCCACAGCGAGCAAAGTAACACATAGACGGAGACTAAAGGAAATCCTGTGTGAAGGTGATGTAAGGAGAAAATCAAATGTAGAAAAATAATTTATATCTGTAAAATCCAGTGCGAAAAAATATTTATGCTAGTACAGCTCCAATATGAGAGGGCATCCCGTAACAACGTAGCAAATCTCTGGTGAAATTCTCAGAAAATGTGATTTAATCTGTCCTCTGCCTTTTATGCCTGGGTGAAATGGGGCGAGTTAGGTGTTCATAAAACTTGTATGTGAATTAATAATGTGTGAAAAATACAACTGGAGGGAAAAGGGTGGAAAAGGATGAAAAGAAATGTTCAAAAACTTTCATGGGCAAAATTAAATGTGACTACTCATACCATTTTATTACAGCTACGTTTGGCAATGTTATGTTGACAAGCAGCTACTGCTCTTAGACCAGATGAGGCTGGCGTATTTACTTTGAAACTCCTTGTCAGAATGATTGCATAACCCCCAATATTAAGATGGGCATTTTATCAATCCAGACAAAGCATTAAATAGCTGGTGAGCAGTGATGAGTCTAAGTGTATTCAGTCTGCTCCCACCCAGCCTGACTAGCTTGTACTGAGCTAGGTGAGATATCAGCATGGAAGAGGGACACTGAGCAGTAGACAATCAGGCTAAGGACAGGGTCAGACATGCTAGAAACTCGCACGAGTCTCGCACCTCAATACCCGGCACTCGGACAGAGCGTGCTGCTGCGTAGAAATATATGCAGCCGCACACTCCGGTCCCGAGAGTCATGCGAGTTTCTCACATGTCCGACCCAGGCCTAAGTGTGAAACTTCCACAAAGGATTATACACCCTTTGTGATGGGGATTTTAAGAGTAAACATAGCAGCCTCATCAGGTCCGAGAAATCTACAAAAATGTGTTGTCCCCATCTGCAGTTTGTGTAAAAAAAAAAAGAAAAAAAAAGAGCTCCACTCACCAGCGCCATGTCCACTGTCGAGTGTCGAGTGTCTGCCTGTCACCAGCGCTAATGTCCCGTCAACTGCGCAAGCCAAATCTCAGCAACTGTGCTGTTGACATGACATTAGTGCCGTTGCCAATGCCAGAAACTCACCAGTGAACCCAGGGAAGGAGAGTACAGCGCTTTTTTTTCACAAACTGCAGCTGGGGATGAACATTATATGAAAGAGAACAACCCCTTTAATATTGTATGCAGTGAGTATTGTGGCATCTGGTGACTATTCTGTGGGCTGCTGTGAGTGAAGACATAATTTGGGCTCATTTAACTGCAGTCATCATGTAGCCCTAGCGGCAAGTTCTGTTCTTCTCTACACCAATACACTTTATAACCTTGAGGCTTGTGCAGATACATGAGTAATAATTCCTACATGTTGGTTACAGTGGTTTTCTTTTTTTTTACAAATATAAGCTGCAAGGCATTGTATCTTAATATTCCACCAAAATCACAATTTATACCTCCTTACAGTAAATGTGATACAAGAGTACATGTCGAGGTTTATTTTTTTCAGAGACATTGAAAAAATAAAAACACTTAACCAATTATTGTAACTTAAAAAAATGAAACTGTGATATCAGCAGGTCTTTAAAGTTCAAAGGAAAACAGTCAGCTGACTCAAGCTGTCCGAACCACGGGAAGAAGCGAGAGTCAGTCCGGCAGCATTACTGTTACTCTGAAACGTTGCAGCGTTTCACACAAAGCTTACTTTGAAGAGCCGGCCGGACTATGCGCCTTGTATGATTAGTCTGAGATTGGCAGCTACTCCCAACCCCACTCCAGATGACTGACAGGTCTCTCCCTAAACACACAGAACGAGACCTAATGGGGGCTGGACTTGGACTAGTAATCCAAGACGCAGTCCCCAGTCGAAACTAGAACTTTTTCCGCAATATTGTAAAGTAAAACATACACGGATGTAATAATGCAGCCAGACTCAGACTCATGCTGTGTGGTCTGGGCAGCAGGAATCAACTGACAGGTTCCCTTTGAAAGGATTTTCTAGAATCACAACATTGCAGGGAATCATTTCTCAGAAGAATCCATCCCCTAAGTTGTTTATATGATCCTGTTGCTCTTTGAAAGATAATGGCATCCACACATCTATTGATGCAATTTGTTGCTCCCGTACTGAAAAAGTTAGTTTTATTTCACATGTAAAAAAAGGGCTTAAGAGCTCTGGGTGTGTCAAAGAACTTTTCAAGTCTCTATTCCGTACCCAGTATGTCAAGAGGAGGAAGGTGGAGGGGTGGTTGGCCTATAGTCAGGGAGGTAGAGACTTGGGAAGAGTTTGATCGCGCCCACAGCACTTAAGCCTCATTTGCATATGAATTAAAGCAGCAATTTTTCAGTCCAGGTGTAGCAGATTGCATAAGTAAAGGTATGGATGCCATTATCTTTCAGAGACCAACATCACCATATAAACAAATGGCCATGGGATCGTTTTGACAGATTCCCTTTGAAAAGGTCTATCCTTAGGATATAGAATAACGCTGCCATACCCAGCACAGGCATGTTGCATATATGTACACTGAGAACTCTCCAACACTGCGGGTTCTTTGAACAGCTGATTAACAGAGGTGCCAGCAGCTGGACCGCAATAGGCCATCAATACTGTGATCCTAGGAAACCCCTTTAATGTGCAAGTGAGAATACTTTGTAAAAAAAAAAAAAAAAAGTTATTAAAGCGGTTGAAAACCTATCAAATGCTTTTTTTTGTAGTTCTCAATGCACTGCTTTTATAGAAGGTCTGACTTCCACGGTGCCGGTTTTAACTTCCAGTTCAGCAGCTGAGGAGTGGAAGACCTTAGTTTTTACCTAAGACATTGCCAAATAAATTTCTCCATTTTAAAGTGCAAACATACCTAAAGTATTTGGCAGCGGGAACTGTCTAGCTCACACTGGAAAATCAGTAAAATGTAATACATACATCTTTATTTTTTTTTTTATTACAAAAGTTCTGTCTAACCATTTCCTATACAATGATTGCGAATACCAAGGTATACCAATAGTCTCTGTAAATCTTGTATCATTGGCCGCTTAGGAGATTGCCGAGAAGATGCCCTCCCATATTGGATGCAACTTAGAAGACTAAAACTAGGCTGTTTTGTAAGTTATATTAAAATGCTGTATTTAAGATAGAAAAAAAAATCCTGACAGCAGTTCACCTGTTAGATCCATGTACTCCTTATTCTTATTACACTGAATGTTAATGTGATTAATAGGATTCTGGTATAACAAACTCAAACTCAGTACTGCCTTCCGAAGTAGTTGGTTTAAACATGTTCTGGTTGGACTGCTGAAGGAAGATATCGTCCCAGTTTACAGGTTTTGGCCCCTCGTTAGAGTGGTTCTGGTGCTCTGCAGACGCTGGTTCGGATTTGTCTGGGTCAATGTCATACACAATTCCGCCATCACTGATAACGGGGACAGAATTGGAATTGGAACTTTCCGCTATGTATGCATACTGTCTAATCTGTAATGTCTTGCATGGGTTTAGGCGGTAAAGCTTTGAGTCTCCAGCAGGGTCCATACTGTGAATAGATCGAATGTGTGAAGCCATGACTTGGTAATTAATAAATGAACCACCACAAGTCAAGCACTGATATCTTCTTTCTCCTGTATGATGAATTTCATGTTTTGTACGATATTCTGCAAGAGGGAAGACTCTCTCACAATAGCGACAAGGATATTTCTTTTCCCAAGAGTGAACGTTAAAATGTCTCCGTAAACTTGTCAGACAAACGTACGATCTTTTGCACACAATGCAGATATAATAGACTCTTCCGTCGACGATGAGCTCGTAGTGATCTTCATGTTTTATTTTCATTCGTTTACGATCTGGAAAGCTATCGTCGACATCTATCTTGGCCAACCCTTCTTCTGGATCTTCCTTGATGGGGATTACGATGTCATATGTATCCTCTCCAATATTTGCATAAACTTTGCACCCTGTTGACAATCCCTCAATCTCGGAGGCTGTGTCCAATGTAATTATTTTTTTTCCGTCCATTATGCGTCGAGGCTCTGATGAATCCTTGCTGGTTCCAGAAACAACGTCGGCAATCTTAATTTTAAATTCTCCCGGTTTTGAAGATGATCCGGGGCTGAAGGTGACCACTTGCTTTTTTTGAACTCCATCGAAAGAAACATTTTTGTGTGTAATTGTGGGCTGTTCCAAAGATACCGCTGAAGACACAGGAGATGATGAAATGCAGTTACCGTCCAGTATCAGTTCTGTTTTAGGCTTAATAATACCAATTGGTTGTAGTTTTGGCAAATTTTGAGTGGCGTCAGGGGTTGCTTGCTTCCTAGCTAACAAAGCTGTAACAGAAGAAGCAGCATTTTGGGGGGTCTGTTCTGGAAGAGCCACGGTAACCGGTACAAGTGGTGGAGCAGGAAGGACAGCAGAACAGTTTAGAGGAGGATTTGGAGTAGATAGGCTTATATTGGAAGGGGGTTGGATCTGAGGTTTAGTGTCCTGGTCCGGCTGTGGAGATTGAATAGATGGTGCAGCAATTTTTGTATCAGAGACTTGGCCATTAGAAACAAGAGTTGGAGTTTGCACGGATTCTTTTTTCTCGGACGTCACTGGTTTGTCTGGCATAGTCTCTGAACAAAAGATCACATCATCGTCATCGGACTCATCCTCTATTATATTTGTTTC
This sequence comes from Oophaga pumilio, assembly GCA_009801035.1. NCBI lineage: Eukaryota > Metazoa > Chordata > Amphibia > Anura > Dendrobatidae > Oophaga > Oophaga pumilio. Next base: position 56,950 of record VIAB01003626.1, read on the forward strand.
ATTACTAGAGGATACGGAGAATGAATTGCCGACGATCCTCGAGACACCCACTTTACTAGATAATGGGCTGTTTTTTGCAGACTCTCGTGATTTTGGATCAGAATTAGACTGGGCCTCAGGAGAATCATCCTTTTCTCCACCAGCCATGCTCTTAACTTGTGATAAAGGTATTCCAAGCTCTGCTATAAAAGGAACTCCCAGCAATTTTCCAGATTTGATCAGCTCCTCCAGCATGTCGCACTTCACACGAACAATTTTAGCGCTGTAAATATAGTTAAGGATTTCTGCAAAAATTTCAGCTCTGATAAAATTCAATTCCACCACAGCTCCAGCGACAATGAACAACTGGTGGAAATAAGTGCTGCAGGCAGAAAGTATATTCTTGTGAGCTCTGAATTTGCGGTCTTCAACGATGACTGTGACATCACAGTATAAGCCCTGCAGCCGCTGGTCATTTAAGGATTGCAATAAGCTGCCAGAGTACTGGGTGTCTGTTGCCGTAATCAACTTTTTCCCCTCCATGTCTGTAAGAAAATAATACAAAAATGAGTCAGTAAAGGGACATTTTATTCTTCTGCTCACATGCTAATATATCACCTATAAATTGCCATCCAACTCTTACTTTACATAAAGAATATGGCAACACATACATGCAATAATTACTCAAAGCAGGGAATACTCAATATTATACTAAACAAATGTGATTTTTCAATGAAAGTGGTACAGTAACTTAGTTTTGTAGCTACAGAAGCTGTACAAGACAACAAGTATTTATTTCACCCGAATAGTGATTGCAGGGGCATGTAATGTAACGGGGTATTTGGAGCTACGTCAGCATCCTCACTTAACTCTAGGCAAGCCATACATGTAACGGAGGGGCATTATTTATATTTTTCCTTAAAGGTACTCGTCATGTAAAAAATACACTATTAGGGCTCATACTCACTTGAGCCGAATTCGGATGA
>VIAB01003628.1:99811-110285 GCA_009801035.1 Oophaga pumilio
GGTGGAAAAATAAATACCATGCACTACTGGACATTTGAACTGTCAAGTAATCCTTTATTTGAAACTGATCCTATAAGCAAAGTAAAAACTTGACTTTCTTCTCCTTGCCTAATCTAAAAGTTCCCCAAATGCAATCGATATCCTGTCTGAAAAGGTCCGTGATAAACTATATCTGCCCATAGGACTTGCAAAGACAGAGGTAGAAATGTTTAGACTGGCTATAAGTAATCCCATTCTTTATAAAACAAGTCATACTGAGGAACCTCTTTCCAATAATTACTTGAACGTTGCGTCCCCTCTTTTAAGTAAATGTTTATACCTAATGTCTAGTAGCTGCCCTACACTTTTGTTAGGGATTTCAGTTGCTAGTAGTCTTAAGGCCATCTGATATCTTCTACTGGTCTTTCTTTCTAGGACAAATTATACTGGAAGATAGTAAGTAACTATAAGCTGAATTATCTAGAAACTAAATTGTAATGGAAAGGGGTTGTCTCATCTTCTTAAATCCATAAAATTGAAAATGTTTTTAAAAACGAGTAACTTTGCAATTTACCTCCCTGCTGAGTGGGTGGAGAGAAAAATACTCTGTTTTCAAGAATGCCGGCATTAATATTATTGTATACTGCTTATTGACTGGGTTACCAGCCACTGCTGCAGTCTCGATGGTGGTGGTCTCTCGGGGGAGGAGTGCAGCGATTTCTAGCTGGCCAGCTTCATTTCCCATGAACTTTCCAATGCTTCAAGCAGGGGCAACTTTGCCACAATAGCCTTGTAAGAGCGCAAAGTTGAGGCTGGTGGTGTGACTATGTTGCTTATCGGCACCCCTGGCAAATTGGAACCTAGAAAATTTAGAACTATAATTTGCTACTTATGGTTATATAAGGTTCATGACCTTGTAATACATACAAGATAATGGTTTGGAGTAGGGAGAGATTGTATATGAGGGTAACAACTTGGAGTTTTTCTTTTTTCTTTCTTTTGTCTTTCACTGGCAAGTGTAGTTGCTCCTAGTCTCCTGCTTCCTTTTGGTTTTACAATGTGAGATTCTCACTAGTTTGCAAACCTGCACGGTAGTAATAATGCTCCTGTTGTGTCCATTTAGTAATTAGAATGATGAGGGTTAATTCTCATATTATTGCCAATTGGGTAAAGTATGCAACCCCGAGCTTGGACGTTCTCACTAGTCTGGTTGTTACCAGAAAATGACTATGAAGTGACGCAGCCCAAAAAGCCAATGGAAGGTCAACTCTTCAAGTAAAATTAGAAACTTGTAAAAAGTCTGTGGGGACCAGCACAAATTTTATGCTCTTTAGGGCTGTGGCATAAAGTGATGAGATGCATCCCTGATGTGCACCTCGCAGCCATAGCATTGTGTAATGATACGCCTTTAGTTGTTGGGTATTTTGAATGAAGAGATCTTTAAAGCTGGCCATGAACATGAGAGAACTGATGTTTTGCCAACTTCGATAGCTCCCAGTTTCCCATACCTCTGAATGCTGAGCTGAGTATTTGCGTGTGTTTTTTTTTTTTTTTTTTTTTGTGGACAGAGGGTAGGAAACTGCAGTTGGCGGCGTATTTTCCCTGACAACGCAGGGATCGGTTGAGTGGTTTGATCATCATCATTTACTCTGAATCTGCAGATGTTTGTGGGCTTCCAGACCCTACTTCGACAGATGCTCGGGCAACATTTAATCTAATGTTTATGGGGGCTTAAGTCTGTGATCTTAAACACAACCCTTTTTTGATAACTAATAGAGGTAAACTGAAATTGTCTGAGATTATAAAGGCTGTGCATTTTCCAAGAACTGTTCCCACTTGTTCATTGGCTTTGCTGGGTATTTTAGTTCATCTCTACTCAAATGAATAAGCTTGTGTTGCAATTCCAGACACCGCTCGTGTACAAGAGTACATTTTGCTTCTCATTAAAGGGAAACTGTTAGTAGGTTTGTGGCTATTAAACAGCTAACCTTTTATGTAACGGAGGTTTAGCACTTTTAACATGCCCTTTTAATAAAGAATAGGAAATCTGACGATTTTGACACAACAGAGATGCAAGTTTGCACTCATGAATGAAGCCGAAAAAAATTTACTTTTTCACAGAGCTTTGACGTACAGTATTTGAACTTCTAAACCTGCACTACATGATGTTGGTGATTTTATTGGCCTCCAGACTTCATAGAAGGTTCCCTATAATAATTCCCTTGGAAACGAGTGAAAATATTCAGTTTGTATCATGGAATGAGTTATGTAGACTAACTAGAGCAGTGTTTCCCCAATCTCCAGTCCTCACGGACCAACACAGGTCATGTTTTCAAGATTTCTGTAGTATTGCACAGGTGAGAATTCTTGATGCCTTGAAGCTTCACTACCTGTACAGTACTAAGGAAATCCTAAAAATCTGACTTGTAGGGGGGACTTTAGTTTGGGAAACCCTCAACTAGAGGGTCACAGTTCCGAGATGACTGCTGTGGCTTTAAATAGTGTTGAATGTTGTCTGATGCTGTTTTCCGCACTCCTCCTATTCTTGTATAGTCTCAAACTATTTGTGTATTTATAGGCAACCGCAAGCATACCTTCTACTCTGCTGATGGAAATTCAACTACACGGGAACAGGTGGATTTTAAATCTGGACAATGGTTCGGAGCAACTGTCCGTTCACATGACAAGTATATACTGGTACATATCACTTTCTGATCTTCATCACTGTCATAGATGTGGCTACAAAAGGATGGGAAATCTGAAACAAAACTGCTTTTTCATAACAAAGCTTTGTATAAATATAAAATGTCAAAACTTCAAATGTTTTAGCCTCCTGTGCAAGCAGCACAAAGACTTACAAATGTATCCAGGGCTGCCATTAGGAATTTCAGGGCCCCTTGAGAGTCTGCCCAGGCTCCACCCCAGCCCGGTCTCCACCCCTCGAACCATCCACAGTCCCCCTTCCCTCTCTTGGAAAAACTAAACTTCTGCACCACTAACTCGCCAATCACACATTTACAGTTCCTATCACCACTTGCATAGCTAGCAGCTTTTGTTTTAGCCAAAAGATTTTTTTAATTCACCACCATGACAAGGTAGACTTTTTGCCCGGGCTACACTCTACTGTAACTTACTAAACATTTGTTAAAATATCCAATACAATTTTGGTACATTTTTATTTATTTTTCAATTTTTAAAATGACCAATAATATCACAAACAAGAAGCAAACACTGCCGCACCATGACCAGACCACATATTACTACTATATAGTGATCATACAAGGAACAAAAACAGCCACATCATGACCAGACTACGTATTACCACCATAGTGACCGAATAATGCCACATACAAGGAACAAATACAGCCACACCATGACCAGATCACATATTGCCACAATACTGATCATTAATGAAAAAAAATACTAATATCATAAGTGCCATTATACACAGGAGATCTGTACTTTGTATACAGTGTCCATGTATAGGCAATATACAGTTATCACTGGTAACAGCATACACAGGAGCTCTGTATATGGTATACAGTGTTTAGTGTCAGTGCACGTGTTACACACTGTCTCACCAGTGACTCCTCTAGTTGAAGTCCTTCATCTTTGCTTTTCATCTTCATCCAGCACACACCGCCATCACTTCTGCCAGCCAGGACTCGTCTCTGCAGAAAATAAGTTATCTACAGCACATTTCCCAATTTTTCTCCAACCTCTATACTATGCCAGATGAATAAAAAAGCGATTGTGTTGCCCTACACAGTATCACAACCTCTCCTCCCCCACTGACAACAGTTAAGGATATTATTTTTAACTATAATTAGCCCCTACTGTAATAATATCCCACATTGTGGACCCCACGTGTCCTCCTATTCAGCCTCATGTCTCTCCATACTTCCCCATGTCTCTCCATATTGCCCCCATAGTCATCCATAATAGTATAATGTACCCCATAGTCATATATAGCAGTATAATGCAGCCCCATAATAGTATAATGTACACAGGGGTGTACATAGAAATCATGGGGCCCCATAGCAAGTCTGAATGTCTTTCCCCCCCCTCCCAAAAAAAAAAAAAAAAATCAACAGGTGCTTTTAACTCCAAGCATGCATGTTATAGATAAAGGCCAAACATTGTCCAAGCAAGAGCTTGCCTTGAAATTGCCGCAAGGGGACACATTAAGAAAAAAAAAAAAATTCACCGTTGGGCCCAGCTTCACCGTCTTGCGTCTCCACACAGTCTCAACTCCTCACGCTCCGCCTCCAGCAGCTGGTAGCCACCCTCACATGTGCAACTACTTCCGGCCGGGCCCAGCATATACTGCTCTCTCTGGCTGGAAAGCTACGTCAGACAGGAGGTGTGGTGTCCTTATGCAAATACAGCCAGAGAGTTCAGTCGGGAGCAGTGCAGGACTAGAAAGGAGTTGGAAGGAGCGAGGTACAGAGTGACAGCGGCACGCACATTTAATTAAAAGCACACAGTCAGGGCTGCCACTAGAAATTTCGAGGCCCCATCTTGGCAAAATTTTCAGGGCTCCCTTGAGACTCCTCCCAGGCTCCACCCCTCGAACTGTCCACGGTCCCTCCTCTCTCTCTTGGAAAACTCCACTTCTCACCAACCCCACATTAACAGTTCCCATCACCAGATCACACATATAACAAGCAGCTTTTGTTTTGGCCAAAAGATTTTTTTTTAAGCCGCCACGACGACAAGGTAGACATTTTTTTGGCCGAGCTCTACTCTATCCTATTAATCATTTGTTAAAATAGCCAATACAATTTAGGTATTTTTATTTATTTTTCAATTTTTAAAATGACCAATCATGTCACATACAAGGGACAAATGCCACCGCACCATGACCAGACACCATATTACCACCACATAGTGACCTATAATACCACATACAAGAAACAAATACCGACCCACCATGTCCGGACAACATATTACAACCACATAGTGACTGAATACTACAATACTGATCAGTAATAAAAAAAAACACAATACTAATATCACCATAAGTGTCATTATACACAGAAGATCTGTACTTGGTATGCATTGTCTGTGTACACGTAATAATGTGATCACTGGTGACATTATGCACAAGACTGCTGTGTATAGTGTCAGTGTACAGGTAACACTGACTCACCAGTGACATCTCTAGGTGAAGTCCTTCATCTTCGCTTTTCATCTTCATCCAGCACAGACAGCCATCACTTCTTCCAGCCAGGGCTCATCTCTGCAGGAAATAACAGTTATTTAGAGCACCGCTTGCAGAACACATTAGAATTTGTGAAAAAAATAAGTAAATTACACCAGATGAAGAAAAAAAGGTGACAGTGTTGCTCTGCACAGTAACAGGACCGCCTCCCCTACTTCAAACAGTATCCTCAAATAAAATAAATACATCACTGTAGTAATAATATCCTTTAATTAGCCCCTATGGTAATTATTGTATATCCCACCATCCTGGCCCCCTGTGTGTCTCATTCATTCCTGGCTCCAGCCATATGTTCTCCCATCCTGGCCCCATGTGTTCTCCCATCCTGCCGGTGAAACATATTGTGGCTTGCCACTTGCAATAAAAAAATAAATAAAAATAAAAACCTTTCTCCTTACCTGGCCGTGCTCCTGCACTTGCCGGCGAATGACAATGACGTCATATGCCGGCGACTTGCTCGCTGATGTCAGCTGCCAGCTTCCGATTGGTTGGCGGCTTTAACTATTGCCATGTGGGCCCGCACAGCAATAGTTAGAGTAACTGAACCTGCACCGGCAGAATCCTGCCGCTGGGGCCTGATGCGGGCCCCCTCTGCTGATCAGACCCTATACGCCAGTAAGGCAGTAATGCCCTGATGGGGGCCCTGCACACGGCACAGCCATTGCGGTCCGACTCCAGCGGACCCCCTCACCCATCAGGGCCCCATAGCAGTCGCGTGGCCTGCTGCCATTGGTACGCCACTGAATATACCCTATAGTCATATATATAGTACAATGCATACCATAGAGGTATAATGCAGCCCCTTTCCCGCCTGCCTCTCACCCCTATAGTAGTATAATGCACCCCCATACCGGTATAATATGTCCCATACCGCAGCTTTACAAAAAAAAAAAAAAAGTTTTTTCCTTACCTGGTCGAGATCCAGCGACGTCGTCCTCTCCGATTCAGATGAGGCGTGTAGCGTCGTTCCGGCGTATGACAGTGACATCATATGTCAGCGACATGCGTGCTGACGTCCGCTGCCGGCCTGTGATTGGCTGGCGGCTGTTAACTGTTGCCATGCGGGAGGAATCTCCTGCACTGCAACATATTTTAACTAATTGTGCGTCGCGGATGAGCGATCAGTTACTGAAGCATCAGGATCCTGCCGCTGGGACCCGGTGAGCAGAAGAGAGGGGGCCCGCTGCGGTACCCCTCTGCTCATCGGGCCCCATACACCAGTAAGGGCAGTAATGCGGCCCTGAATGTATCAGCCAAAAATGTCATTTGGTAGGAAGACTTAGCAATACACGTTGTTCATATTCTGTTTGTTTGGGTTTTTTTTTTATTTTTTTTAAGTTACTGTACAGTTCTTTTTTTCGTTTTTATTATAGGCCTGCGCTCCTCGATACAGCTGGAGAACAATAAAGCAGAATGTATCTAGTGACATGGTTGGAACTTGCTACTTGTCTTTTGACAATTTCACCAACATTTTGGAATATTCCCCTTGTCGCACAGGTAGGTGACTGTCTACCCATTGATTTGTCCAGACTTTTCCAGTTTACCGTATTTGTGATTTTTGCTTTTCTGTGTCTTCAGATTTTATGATCTAATTGTTTTGGTTCATTATTTATTTATTTTTTTTTTCATTAGATTATGAATCTGAAAAAGGGCAGGGATACTGCCAAGGTGGCTTTGCAGCAGAGTTTACAAAAGTAAGTTAATTTAAAACGTGATTTAGCATTCAATGCTTTTTATTATGTAAAATTTATAGAAGAGCTGATTAACTTTCCAGGACTTTAAATGTTTAAAATTTATTTTTTCTTTTTCTTGAATATAAAACTATAGAGTGGAAAAATACTCCTGGGTGGACCTGGAAGCTATTTCTGGCAAGGTAACCTTCTAAAGTCATGTTGTTATAGCAAATATTGGCCTTTATTAATACCAACTCGTAGATTATGGCAGGCCTCTCGTATTTTCTTCAATAGTTTGCCACTCCTTTTAATTTTAATTACCGTAAAGTTCTAATTTTAACATTTTAACTCGCGAGGAGGGGGGGGGGCTTTTTTTTTTTTTTTTTTTTTAGTTTGGATAATAAAAAATAACTTCAAAATTTTCACACTGCCATTGTTTGCTTGTCTGCACACTATTTCCATAAGAGCTCCTCTTTATAACAGTCTGTAACGGTAAGAGAAATTTACAGGGCTGTCCAGACTTAGGATACAAGTCTTTAAGTCACTTTGTGGATGCAGATTTGTGGATCCTCGCATCGCACACACTGGGCACTGTGTGGATTCTCCAGCAGGGCGAGCACGTCACCAGAAGTATGTGATTTGCATACATGTGGTCACTTGCCGACTAGACGTGCACGGCCTCGTTCAATGAAATGCACGTCTAGTTGGAATGTGGCTGTAAATATGCAAATTGCATACTTGTGGTCACTTGACTGCCTGCTCCTGGCACCAGAGAATCCTCACAGCGTGCAAGTATTCACAATTCTACAGTCGCACATTAGTCTATAGTCTAAGGCCAGATAACCCCTTTAATATTGCTACACGTAAAGCGTTTTACATTGTGTCCGATTTATGTAGGCTGTGTAATCTCCCCCACAACATGCTATTTCATGATGCTTTGCCTCATGGATATAAGAATTCAATGGCTGCTTTGGAAAATCTGAATTGCTTAAAAAAAAAAAAAGTTTTTGTTAATGTAAAAACCTTAAACTATTTTTTTTTTCTTGTTCTCAAAATTAAGTGCAAAAAACCCTCCCACATTAATTACCTCCAAAGCTACACAAATTCAAGGAAATCAAACATGCCAACATCTTATCAAAGTTCTGTTCACCCTTCACTTTTGATAGCCGGGAGTCAATCTGCACTTGCACTAATGTGAATAGTGTTGCCTTTCGTGTAGGTCAGGTTTTTGCTGCTACTCCAGCTGACATCGAGAAGGACTTCTACAGCGAATATTTTATCCTGGAAATCAAAGGACAAATGCAGACCCGCCAGGTTTATGAAACCTATGACGACAGTTACATGGGTAGGTGTCTTACCATCTTTGATAGTAATTGTTTTAGCAAAAAAAAAGAAAAAAATTATACTATTTTGCCTCCTATGATCATAAGACTTCACTTATTGACAAGTACTCTGCAGCAGCCGATAACTATGTATGGAGCTGCAAAGTTCTGCTCTGTACATTGCAAACATCCATCCATTGCCAGAGCAGACAGTGGCTAATTGGTGGGAGTGCCGGGTGTCGAGCCAGTCCCCCACCAGTGCATCAATTGATCCTTCACTACTCGTTTAAGGCCACGTTCACCCGTTGAGTATTTGGTCAGTATTTTACCTCAGTATCTGTAAGCCAAAACCAGGAGTGGGTGATAAATACGGAAGTGGTGACGTGTTTCTATTACACTTTTCCTCTGATTGTTCCACTTCTGGCTTTGGCTTACAAATACTGAGGTAAAATACTGAACGTGTGACCATGGTGTAACAAGACTTGGGGCAAGGGTCTGTGTACGTTTTTAGCACACTATAAAATGTTTTATTTTGCGAACAAGATTTCATTGCTTGGATCCTATAATGAATGTTTTATATATTTATCTTGGTCCATCCACAGGCAGCACGTATCAGACACTGGCTGCATTATTTCAGCCATATATGTTTTGACTCAAACCCTGCAGCGTTTCAGACAAAAACTTACTTTGAAAGCCTCTGGTAACTAGTTGGACATGCGGGTTACCGGCGGCTTCTCCCACTGCCCTGGAGTGACAGGTCTCTTCCTGCCTGTGTGTATATGGTGAGACCGGTCATTCCAGGTCAGCGGCCGGGGCTTTTAAAGTCTGTTTTACTCTGATAAGCTGCTGCATTTGTGTCTAACACACATGGCTGAACTCATCCGGCGAGTGTTTGCCTGTAGACCGGGCAGCATGTATCAGAGTATAGCATAGCAGTTGTCCTTTAATACAACATTGTGTCTCTAGATGTCTATTCCCGCCATGTTTATGTATAATGTCAAAGTGCCCATAAACGTCCTATGGCAGACCGTAGAGCTTTATAGGCATCCAGTTGCATAAGGCAGGGCCATAGCTTGCATTGTACTCTTCGTTATGGCAGTCTGATCATCATGCACCTTTGAGTATGATTAGCCTAAACCAGTCATGTTGACATGCATGTACAGACTTCCAAATTCACAATGCTGGATTTATCAATGCATTTATAGCTTAAAACCCTACAGTCGAATTCTAGGTGGCTAAAGCTGCTTATGGGCCTAGCTCAGATCCCAAACAAATATGTAACGGTTGACTCCTGTCTGATCCCGAGTGTGAAGATAGAAGGCTCGGAGTTATCCATCCTAATTTCCTTTCCTAACTACAGAATACCTTCGGCCAGCATTCCCTGGATATGTACTACATAGCAACACAATATTTGTCCTTTTATAAAACCTTGCGTCTTTCCACTATTGTGAAGGACATGATCAATTACACATTTAGAATGGCGCAGTCCCTTGTGATCTGTAGCTCTCTCCCAGGGTGGTGTCACACTAACAATTGGCACTTGATGTGCACCTAGCCTGAATGGCTACCGAACAAGCAGACTATTAACAGAAAAATGCTGGAAAGCAAAATCCCCCAATTGTCCTGGTGCATGGCCAACAATAGTGGCACACAGCAGGCTTTCTTTCTGGAGTACTTAATGATCTATGGCGAGTGTTGCATAGAGATGTCTAGATAATGGAGAAGTGTGTCTGCAGTGTTTGGTGGCAGGAAGGTCCACTCAGTCACTGTGGAATCTCTATACTGGGCTACAGAAATCGGATTCTTGTTCTAAAGTTCATAACAAATGCTAGACATGGGTTATTTAACTCTTAAGTGTGTATTTTATTTTTTATTTTTTTTAAACTATGATGACTATTTTCAATTTTTCTTTCTTTCTTATTTTTTGTATGTTTCTAAAGTTTTTGGTCCCGATAACATTTTAGGTCCCCTTCTCACAACAGCCGTACACAGAAAATATGGCCTCCACTTCAATGTTAACGAAGGAGTTCCATGTGAAATCAGATGCCTCCCCGTTACATTATGAGAAAATAGACTTCTATTGGGTGCTTATTATGGTTGTGTACAACATGGAAACTGCATTAAAACTTCCCAATCCTCTCCTCCCCGCTAGGTCATCTGTTGGAAAGAGTTCAAGTGCCTCTATACATATTAAGGTTCGGTCAGCTTAAAGGGAATCTGTCAGCAGGTTTTTGCTGTGTAAGGACCCCGTCTCACATAGCGACACACCAGCGATC
>VIAB01003629.1:87028-100270 GCA_009801035.1 Oophaga pumilio
TAGCTGCTGCTTAGTCTGCTCTATTCACGGAACGCCACTGTCTTCAAATCAATGGTGAAGCCTCCATTAGGTAAAATGCCTTTATTAGGAAGCTCCATTGCAGATTTCATCAGTTTTACTGCTACACTATTTCTACAATATTTTTTCTAGTTAAATGACGGACAGCCTAACAGAACCATGAGGAATCCCATTGGAAGCAAGTAGATTCCGTCACGTAAGAGATCTGTCCCTGGCATAAAGTCCATTATTCTGTTCCCAATATGGAACAGAAAAGCATTCAAGATGTTGGTGTGACCCCCACTCTATACTGACAGATGTACCCCCAGTGGACACAGAGCTGCACAATATAGAGAGAGATTAGTTTAACTTAAAGGAAACCTGTCAGGGAATTCATTCTGCCCAAACCGCAGGCAGCATGAATCAAAATTTGGCTGTTCGAATGGCATGAAATGCTCAGGGGTGTCAGAGAAAATATACTTTGAAGGTCTTTGGACCATAGGTGGAGATGAAACTAGTCTGGCTCTGCACCTAGTTGGCTCTTCCCAGCACAGCAGCAGGTGATTGACAGGTCTGTTACTCATGTGTATATTTGGAGAGACCAGGCATTCACCTGCAATGGAGCTGGGAGAAGTAAAGCATCTTTAATGTAAATCTTCTCTGAAACTTTGGAGCATTTCAGAGACTAATATACCTGCTGGCAGGATCTGATTCATGCTGCCCGTGGTGTGGGCAGCATGAAGCTCCTGACAGCTTCCTTCTATTTGCAGCTACCTTTTACATGCCTGTTATGATTCTGCTACTGATGGGTTCTGTTTCACACAATACACCAGGTATTTGCAGGTTTTGAAAGCCATTCATTGTTATGTGAAGGACTCAAAGAAGGAGGGGCAGTTTCAGACTAATATGTAAAGGGGAACATGTCACCAATTTTTCACCATATAAAGTACGGTCAGCATCTTTAAGCCCTCTTTTGTAGCATACTAGTATGCTGTATGTAACTTCCCAATCCACTCTAAAGGGAAACAAAGAACTCTTATTATACTCACATGCTGCGTGGTCCGGTCCAAAGGGAGTCGCTGGTCTTGATCTGGCGCCTCCTATCTTCTTACAAACGTCATCCTCCATCCCTGTTTCATGTGGATAATGCATCATAGGTCATCCACATGGTGTCCCCCATCGCGCTCCTGTGCAGGGGTACTTCTTCGTGCATTGCTGGGGGCAGAGCAAAGTACTGTAATGCACTTACACTAGTGTTCACAATAATAGCAGTCCAATATGACTAACCAGATTAATCACTGTTTTATGTATAAATTATATTACCACATGAAAAACAATTTACCAGTTGATGCAGTAGAGTCTAAGAAAACCAACAGACTCCGCATTCATGATCTGCAGGTTTTTGAGTCTTGCATTAGAATAATTAATTGAAAGGGGGGGTGTTCAAAATAATAGCAGTGTGGAGTTCAATTAGTGAGGTCAATCATTCTGTGAAGAAAGAGGTGTGAATCAGGTGGCCCTTATTTAAAGGGAACCTGTCACCAGTTTTGACCAATATAAGTTACGGCCATCACCTTTCAGGTCTGATATACAGCATTCTATAATGCTGTATATCTGCCCCCAACCGGACCTGTAAGAGAAGAAAATAACTTATTCCATGCACCTGTGGGGCGATCCGGTGCCTCCCATCTTGCGATGCTGCCCTCCTGCTTGATTTGGGTGGATGATGAGTCCCTGCGTCATCCACAAAGACACCTCGGCACCGCACTCCTGTGCAGGCGTACTTCTCTGTCCTGATGAGGACAGAGCAAAATACTGCAGTGCGCAGGTGTCGGGAAAGGTCAAACAGCCCCGGCACATGCGGACCGGACCGCCCCACAGGTGAGTATAATAAAAGTTATTTTTCTTCTCTTACAGGTCCGGTTGGGGACAGATATACAGTATTATAGAATGCTGCATATCAGCCCTGAAAAGTGATGGCTGTAACTTATATAGGCCAAAACTGGTGACAGGTTCCCTTTAAGGGTGAAGCCAGGACAAGCTGTACATGCATTTGAAAGCCTGAGAAATATGGATCGTTTGAGACATTGTTTAGAAGAACAGCGTACTTTGATTAAAAAGTTCATTGGAGAGAAACTTTTAAAGAAGTGCAGACAGTGATATGCTGTTCAGCTAAAATAATCACTAATGCTTTAAAATAGAAAGCCAAACCAGAGAGACGTGGATGAAAACGGTAGATTCAAATGGATGGAAGAGTAGCCAGAATGGCAAAATCTCAGCCAATGATCATCTCCAGGATGATCAAAGACAGTCTCAAGTTACCTGTGGGTACTGTGATAGTCTGAAGACGCTTGTGTGAAGTTAATCTCTTAGCAAGAAGTCCCACTGTTAAAAAAAAAAAAAAATACTGAAGCAGCTACAATTTGCCAAAGAACACATCAACTGGCCTAAAGAGAAATGGAGAAACATTTTGTGAACTGATGAAAGTAAAATTGTTCTTTTTGGGTCCAAGGGCCGCAGACAGTTCGTCAGATGACCCCCAAACTCTCCATTCAAGCCATTGTACACCCTGAAAACAGTGAAGCATCATGATATGGACATGTTTCTCTTACTATGGTGTCGGAGCTATTTACCACATACCGGGGATCATGGACTAGTTTGGATATACAGTGCCTTGCGAAAGTATTCGCCTCCCTGGAACTTTTCAACCTTTTCCCACATATCATGCTTCAAACATAAAGATACCAAATGTAAAGTTCCCGGGAGCTGAATACTTTCACAAGGCACTGTATTAAAATACTTGAAGAGGTCATCTTGCCTTACGCTGAGGAGGATATGCCCTTGAAATGGGTGTTTCAACAAGACAAAGACCCTAAACACACCAGTAAACGAGCAAAATCTTGGTTCCAATCCAAAAAAATTGAGGTTATGGAGTGGCCAGCCCAATCCCAGGACCTTAATCTGACAAAACACTTGTGGGGTGACATTAAAAATGCTGTTTCTGAGGCAACTCCAACAAATTGTGGTATGTAGTCCAAGCATCCTGGGCTGAAATAACAGTTGACAGGTGCCAGCAGTTGGTTGACTATGTGCAACATAGATGTGAAGCACTTCTAAAAAACTGTGGGTATACAACTAAAAATTAGGTTAGTGATTCACAGTAATGATAAATCCACACACAAAAAAAGTACATATTGACATATAGACAAATGCAGACACAACTATTTTTTAGAACTGCCCAATGTTCACCACAGTGAGCTCACTGACTTTTTCTCACGATGCTGAGGTCACTGCAGTTCAGGGGTCTGGCTGAGAGCACATCTTGGCACCGTCCAAGTTGAAAACTGTTTGTCCCCAGACATCGATTGTGGCATGGGACAGCTCGATGGACAGGTGTGAAATATTGTTTTTTATTTTTGTTTTATAACAGGAGACATGAACTTCAACAGAATGGGTGTTGAGTATAACGGTGTTCGCTATTTTTAAATAAAAAAGGAAAAGTGTGTTTTGTTTTTATTTCAAATAAAGGACTTTATTCTGGCTGTGTGTTTATTTACAATAAAGCTATAGGATTAGTAACGGACAGGCATCTTATAGACACCTCTTCGTTACTAAGCCGTGGGCTTGATGTCACCAGACCATTCAAAGGTGACATCAACCCCAATTGCCACCGCCACATGGCAAGTGGGTAGAGCTGGGCAAAACCATTTCGGGGTGGCTGCACACTACTATTTTTCGGCGGGGCGGTCAGTATCCATGGCCCCTTACCAGCCTGAGAATACCAGCCTCCAGCTTTAGCGTGGCTGGTTGTCAAAAATTCTCTAAATAATAAAAAAAAACAGTGTGGGAGCCTTCTATTCTTGATAACCAGCCTTGCAAACGCTGACAGCTGAAGATTGCAGCCCACAGCTGTCAGTTTTGCTTTGCTAGTTATCAAAAATACTGGGGAACCCACGTCAATTTTATTAAAAATTTTTTTTATTTATAGCGCAATTCATATGTAATTTGATGCCACTTTTTCTGGAGTCTACCCCTAATTTGAGCCGTTTTGCCAGCTTTTGGCCCCGTCAAAGGTGTCGTCTATGCGTTTGGTTTTGCCTCCAATGGAATTGATGTTCGGCTGTGTATGGCGAACATTGGGAAGTTCGGCTAACATAGCCAAACCGAACCTTGAAAGGTTCACTCATCTCCAATAACGACCTTCATTTAAAAAAAACCCTGCATTTTGTATTTTCTTGTGTTATCTTTGTCTAATAATTAAATTTGGGCAACTGAAACATTAAAGTGTGGCAAACATGCAAACGAATAGGAAATCAGGAAGGGGAAAACACTTTTTCACACAACTGTATGTATTTGTATTATGTAACTCCTGTGGGAGTAGACTAGTGTGCAGAAAATGAGTCTGATAGAAGACAGTTTCTCAGTAAGAGACATTAGTTCCCGCTTAACTGCATTGCCTTGGCAACCTGGATGATGAGAAGCAGCAGCAAAGGACAGGACTGATTGGCTGAGTAAGCTGGAGAAGAAGGGATGAGGAGACAGTTCTTGAGAACATGAGGAGTGTCAGCCATTACTGGAAAGAGACAGTAGTGATTCAGAGGGATAGCACAGTGTGCAAACTGATAGTTCTGCAGCTCCACGCCAGAGGACATTGAGCCTTGGAGCTGCACTATAACTAGAGACAAACCAGGTTACTCAGGGTTGCCCACCTCTTCCTGACTTCCCATCAAGGAGAACTCTGCCTTGCATCCCTAAGTAACTGAATCCTGAAACTCCAGGCTGGAACCCTGTGTGACTGCAGAACTACCACATCAAGGAGTGAGTAGGTTGCTGGGACTTGTGGTTCCACTGGGGAGAAATATAAGAGTTAACTATAAGAGGAGCATTGCTGGAACTGGTTCAACACTCTAGGAGTTGTAATAGTACCAGCTTTGGAGGGAATCTTTTTCCTATGGCATTACGTGCACCAAAGGACTCTTCAAGCGCGCCATCACTTGCAGCAACCAGGCCTCAACATGAAACTTTGTTGTTTCCATGCTGCAGCCATTTATAGTTTAAAGGGAATCTGTCACCCTAAATTGGCGGGATATTTAAATGATGGCAGTCAGGTCAGATGGGCGGTGTTTTGGGTACTTGCCTTAACATGTTGTTCGCCGCTGTCTCCATTATTTCTGGGAATTGTAGTCGTTGCCCTCCTTATAACGCGCCTGCGCATTGCAATCTGCGGGCAAAGCATACTGCGCGTGCGCAATTCAATATTGCAATGCGCAGGCGCGTTATATGGAGGGCAACGACTACAATTCCCAGAAATAATGGAGACAGCGGCGAACAACATGTTAAGGCAAGTACCCAAAACACCGCCCATCTGACCTGACTGCCATCATTTAAATATCCTGCCAATTTAGGGTGACAGATTCCCTTTAATCAGTATTAGTTAGGAGTGTGCTTGTTGCAATTTAAAGGGGAAGCATTTTCCCTCACATTCAGGTTAACTGCAAAGCCCTATAATGTATTTATACTTGTAGATTGTGTCATACTATTTGTTTTATTGTTACTTGCTATTCCCCTTACCATATTCATCATTTATCCTCCTTATAAATAAACCTATTTATTGTTCCAACCTCATCTCTTGTGAGTGTATACAGAGTGTGGACAGGAGTTTCCCAAGTTGACCCTGACAGAAGAGGAAGACAGTCCTGCATTCCACTACAGCTACCGGCAGGATTCGGGTGGAGGCACTGCGCCATATTGAAGTGAGAACTAGCAGACACCCTGCCCATGGAGGTGGCTTAAAGGAGTGTTATGGTATGCTTCCAAGGTCAGTTTTGGCAGCGCTTTGAACGCAGCAGAAACCCGCTCCGTTCAAAGCGCTGTCGACTTTTGTACGCGCGGTGATTCAGCATGTATTAACTGAACACATGCGGAATCACCGCATCCTATACATAGAACGGTGCTATTTATCTTGCGGAGACTGTTTATCCGCAAGATAAATTGACAGGATGTGGTGTAGAAAGACGCGCCGCATGTGCGTATACGCAGGTCTGCCACCTGCGTGTTTGAATGTATAGTGGAGATGGTATTTCATGAAATATCCTCTATTATGCTGTAGCATCTGGCCACTGTGGATTGGAAACTGCGGCTGTACGCAGCGTCCAATCAGCAGGAAATACTGAACGTGGAAACATACCCTTACAATTACATGTGCACACACAGTGCTCAGCATAAATGAGTACACTTCTTTGAAAAGTAGGATTTTAATCAATATCTCACTAAATACAAGAACAATTTCCAAAACGGAGTTTCATAGAACATTTTTTAACCCATAACAATAATAGTACATCTGTGAATTCATGATACCATCAATTATATTTAGCTCCCCAACACCAGCAACCCTCATGCAGCCCCACAAAGACATTGCCACCACCATGTTTCACTTGTAAGGCACATTGCATTGTTCTAAATTCCTTTTTCAGCATCTGTGGTCTTCAACATTGCCCATTCCTTGGTGCTTCTACAAAACAGCTTATCAAAGAAACGTGTGACACCAGTCTGCTCTGAAATCTTTTCCTAGGGGAGAGCTTGCTGATGCAATATAACTGCCTTGTGTCTTACTGTGGTGGTCAGTCTTGCCATGGTTTACATACTGTGACATGAAATGGTCTTCTACAGCCTCACCTTTGTAGCACAGTTTGGCTGTTCCTCACCCAGTTTCTTTATCTGTTAATGACTATGTTTGAACTGCAAATACATATGACTGTCATTATCACCTGTTTGGTATAATTAGTTACTCATACACCGGACTATTATCCAACAAAATCCCTGACTTTTTTCAAGTGTACCTAGACGTTTTGATTGTTGATCTCTTGAAAGCAAAGTGTGGTCGCCCCAAATATTAATATTAATTGAATTTAGATTTATCTTTATTTACTTTGCACTTTAATTGATAAAAATAAAGTACACTCCTCATCATTGAAATTGCACCACAAAGAACGAAAAGTTGTGCAGTTCTGATAATTGCAGGATCGAGAGACACGTTAAACATATGCCAATAATGAAAAATGGAAACCTTTTTAAAACATTTAAGTTTATTCAGTATCACATATGAGCGCAAAATGCAGGAATATATGCCTTTACACTTTTTAAAAAAAAAAACAAAACAATTTGTGTTCCTCAAAAATGAAGTAAAACACCAGGAAGGTAAAGTTCATGGCATTATGGACATCACAGTATCTGTAGACAAGTCAACAACTTCACAACCTTGCGATTTTCGTTTTTTTGTTTTTTTTTCGCTCCCCTTCTTCCCAGAGCCATAACTTAAATTTTTCTGTCAATACAGCCATATGAGGACATATTGTTTTCACTATGAGTTGGACTTTTGAATGACACCATTTATTTTACCATATAACGTACTGCAAAACTGGAAAAAAAATTCCAAGTGCTGTGAAATTAAAAAAAAAAAAGTGCAATTCTATAATTGTGTTTTGGGTTTTTTATTTACAATGTTCACTAAATGCTAAAACTGACCTGGCAATATGATTCCCCATATAAGTCCAAGTATGCAGATACCAAACAGCTGATCACATCAGCTCTCATGTGTGGGAAAAGATGATGGATCAGAGGTCAGAACACACATCACAGGCAGGGACACGAGCTTTGAAGGGGTTAATATGCAAATGAAAAATGGAAATCATTTTCAAAATATATTGATCAGCATCAAATATGAACATCACACATAGAAATACACACTTGCTCACAGTGTTGCCAACTTGACTTTTTATTTTTTCTGGACAGCTTATCAAAAATTCTCAGACAGCCATTTTTTAGCAGACATTAAAAAACCATAATAAATTATTAAAAGTGGTACATGTCAATAGACTATATTTCTGATAAGATGACATCAGCTGCATTCACAGTAAATTGTAAAATGATAAGTCATAAAAAATCTGATCAAGCTTCTCTAATTTCATCAAGATCCACTGTTGGCAGCTCCCTTTGCAATTGCCCGTCAATGACATGGTGACATGTTTTATATCACTCCATCTGACACTTGGGATGGTTGATGATGTAAGGCTTACATTTAGCTTCTCAGATATGGAAACCCAAGCCAAATATCTTCCAGAGGACAGTTGTGCTAATGTTAATGCATTAGGGGATTTGGAACTCTGCGGTTATTGAAGAAGCAGAGAGCTGGCAACCTTTATACACTATGCACCTCAGCAATCCGTGACCTCGCTCTGTAACTTTGTGGTCTTCCACATCCTGAGGTTTCTAAACACTTACACTTTCTATAACACCACCCATATTCGATTATAGAAGATTTCGGAGAACAAATTTCACAAACTGACCTTTTGCAATTGTAATGCTGGAGTCCTATTACCATACCACGTGCAAATTCAATGAGATGTTCATAGCAATCCATACTTTCACAAATGTCAGTAAAAGGCAAACTGCTTAGCTAGGGGCAAGATTGGATACACCTGTGGCAATGGGACCATGTATCCATATAATGTAATTGCCTTTCTACATATTAAACTGGAACGGTCATTTCAGATGAAAACGCATCAGAATATCAACGTTTGGCTCTACCACGGTCATCTAATGCCTCAGTGACCTGAAAATCTGTATTCTCCGAGGACAGATTTTAACAGTGAATTGAGAGTAAGGCCGGGATCACACATGCGACAAAGTTGTCCGACACTCGCATGTGAAATCCCAGCTCTGGCGCCGGCACTCGGGAGTGGAGTGCGCGGCTGCATGTAGTTCTATGCAGCCGCTCGCTCCACTCCCGAGTGCCGGCGCCAGAGTTGGGATTTCACATGCGAGTGTCGGACAACTTTGTCGCATGTGTGATCCCGGCCTAATTCAAAAGTTCAGGAGGAGAGCAAGACTCTTTTCTCTAGTAACGTAACAAAGGGTTTCATATCTGTACTTGTACTATTGATTTATGGAAAAATAAAAATGACGGTTACTCTAACATCCTGCAGTTTGTTTTACTACTATGTTTGTGACACTTTCACATGCCTCTTCCATCCTGTTGTGGTTCCTGTAACATAAGAGACATTTCTAGCTCAGCAGGACCACCTGATCCTGACACAAGTCTAGGTATCTTACCATTACATATTTATTTCCAGGGATTGCTCCATACAAATCAGAGATTGGTCAACATAAAATAAGTGATAGGAGATTTTCATCAATCACTCTGTAAATGAAGTTTGATCATTCTGTAATGAAAAGTTTTGCAATGTTCTAATAAACTTTCACTATTTAAAAATGCCTGCTTACTGGTAGTGAATGGACACGTTCTTATTCCAGTTAATGTGGTAATCTCATTGTAATACAAGGGTTTAACGCCTTCAGGCTATGTGCACACGTTCAGGATTTTTCGAGTTTTTTTTCGCGTTTTTTTCCATGGCAAAAACGTTTAAAAAACGCATGCAGTAAGCATCCTATGATTAGAATGCATTCTGCAATTTTTGTGCACATGGTGCGTTTTTTTCCGCGAAAAAAAACGCATCGCGGTAAAAAATGCAGCATGTTCATTAATTTCGCTGTAAATTTGCGGATTTCCCGCTATATTATGGACCTAGGATGTTCAGGGAAAAAAACACACAAAAAACGCGGTAAAAACGCGCAAAAAAAAACGCGATAAAAACGCATCCGGATTTCCTGGGAAAAAGTCCGTTTTTTCTCAGGAAATTTCTGCAAAGATTCCTGAACGTGTGCACATAGCCTTATTTCCAGAGAGATAACTCTTATTTTTCCGTCCACATAGACATAGGAGAGCTTGTTTTTTGGCGAGACAACTTGTACTTTTGAATGACGCCATTCGTTTTACCACACAGTGCACTGGAAAATGGGAAAAAATAAATACAAGTGAGGAGAAGTTGTGAAAAAAAACAAAACAATTGACAGTTTTTTGGGAATTGTTTTTACGGTGTACATTTTGTGGTACAAATGACCATGCAATATGATTCTCCTCATCAATACGATTACGGGGCTACCAAATATGTTGTTTTTTAATTATTTTACTGGTGAAAAAAAACTTGAAATTTGCAAAAAAAAAATTTTGGAGTTAACATTTTCTGAGACCCGTTACATATTTATTTTTCATCTGATGGAGCGGTGTCATAGTTTATTTTTTGGGGGGCGAGGCAATGTTTTTATTTGAAGAAAAAAAAGGGAAAAATCCAGCGTGGAGCAGAAATAGTTTAAAAAATTTAATTCTTTAATAAATGTGATTAAAAATAAACAGCAATACTTAAGCAGTACAGGTCCACAAAAATGTAGCAGAGCGATCAACGCGTTTCGACGTTAAGTCTTTCTCAAGATCTAACTCTGACTGAGGCTAAGCGTTATTTATAATAGTAACGCACTACACCTGGGGAAGAACTCCTGGTGTAGCACCCATGTGAAAAGAATTAAATATAACTACAAGAAATAGCTGCAGTGAATACATATAACTAACATGTTTATTAAACTACATGTTTATTATAACTACATTTATTAAAGAATTACATTTTTTAAACTATTTCTGCTCCACGCTGGATTTTTCCCTTTTTTTTCTTCATCTGCTCTGGTTGCTCTGCCACATCCGTGCGAGGAGTGAAGATATATGTGCAACGTGAACATTGGGGTAAGCTGACATCGTCTGTTTCTTTTTTGTTAATGTTTTTATTTGTCCCATTTGGGGATAGATGTGACTTTTTAATTGCTTGTTAAAGCATTTTTGTGGAATTGTGGCGACCAAAAAAAAAAAAATTAAATTTTGGTGTTCTTGATTTTTTTATGTTTTACACTGTTTACCAATCAGGTTAACGGCTTATATATTTTGAGATTGGACTTGTGTGTATTTTTTCATTTTAATATCTTTATTTTCACTGGGGGGAAAGTGGGATAATTTTACCTTTTATTTTTAAACATTCCATTTTTTTAACTTTTTTTTTTTTTTTGCTGATTTTAAAGGGGCTTGAAGTTGCGATACTCCGATCGCTTGTGCTATATGTAGAGATGCTTGAGCATCCCTGCATGTAGCAGAAATCACAGTCTCCTTTGAGGATCTGCCACAGGCTGAGTTTAAAAGTTCCATAACAGCAGTCACGGGGGTCAACAGCTGACACCGCGGCTGTCATGACATCCCATCGATCACATCATGGGTGTGCCGATTGGCGGAAGCACATGAGTGCTCATCGCTCCGCTCCACCCGCGATTGTTAAAGGCGGTCCTGGCTGTATTACACAGCTATCGCCTGCTGGGCATGGGGTGGGCTTGCTGCGTGAGCATGTCATGAAAGAGGTAAAAGGAATCTATCAGTAGGATCAATCCTCCTAGTCCGTTCTTAAAGACATACAGGTCATAGAAAGTTGAATAAACCAATACCTTATCTGTGATCTGATGTTTTATTCCAGAGAAATCAGTGTTTTTCTTAATATGTAAATGAGCTGTTATGGACCGGACATAGATCTCTCTGAGAATCTGCCTCCAGAGCTTATTATTAGCGAAAGGGAGCATTACCAGTGTGAGACATGGGACGGCTTTTAAGTGACTAAACCCCTACAGGTTGAAAAAAAATAGCAGCTGAAAATATACATAAGTAAATGGGCCTGTGTAGGAGGAATCAGAACTCTGTCAAAGCTTCTTCTGACTACATGTAGACATCATTTTTAAGTATTTCACATGGTCCAGCCATGAATCTTTATAAGTTACTTGAAGAAAAACATTTGCTTTATAATTGCTGAGGTACAAAAGTGTTCAGCTTGATAATATCTGAATGTTCCAGGCCAAAGCAAACAAAAACAAGTGAGCCACTAGCTAATTTAAACTTGTATAGTTTATAGAATGTGGCATAAAAATGAGTTGTCTTCTATCTATTGCTCCATTTCAATTTATCTATTATAATGACTTTTCTTGCTTCTTATAAGAAAAATGTGAAGGTTTCTTTTTCCATTATTCTGTAGCGCTGATGTTCCCTGGCGTTGGATTATACAGACTAACCTCAAGCACACAATCCTCTGTAATGTTGGCAGAAGAAACAGATTTCCCTCATTTACAGCGATTCCCTGTTCTCTGCTGCACTTTCAGTCACATTGATATTGTCCTCAAGTACATTATCAGATATTAAAGGGGATTAAAAATTGGTTAAAAAAAATTATTTTTCTTGGGGCAAAACCCATGAGCAAGAGTGACATCATTTATAGGAAATAAAACCTCTAATTTATGTGTAGCATTTTAATATCCAGAACATCTTTTGTGCCAAATTGTTAACGAATTTCTTCTCCAATGTTAGACCCTGTCCACACTTGATTGCATTTTGTTTTGTTTGTTTTCAACATCTTTTAATGACCTTCCTGTGTTACATAGGTTTACTGAAAAGGAGATTTAGAAGCAAACATTACTTAAGATTTTTTCCTGACTTTGTACATTTTCTCCGGTTATGCTTCTTATACCCTCTTGTTATATCCTTTCAAGGGTCCTGATTCCAAAGTATAGACGTGGATGTAAAGCTTCCAGTAATCACTTCACTGCATGCAGATATGTATCTAAGGAATACATAAAGGAAGAAAGGGAAATGTAAACCCTGGTCCATTTCTTAGGTTCAATATATGAATGTTGCGTGTTCCTCTCCAATTGAATGTAGATCATTGGGTTCTAAAGTGAGCCAAGTTCAGTAAAACAGATTTTCAACATTAACAAAACTGGTCCCCAAAAGCCTTCATACATGCTAAATAACAAACAGCCCATACTCGATCTCTGGGTCCAGCGGCGGCTCTCAGACACTGCTATGGCATGTTGAGGCTGCAACGATGACTACATGAACATTACTAGCGCAGCGAAGCACTGAGCTCAACAGCACTGCTGATGTAGATGGCACAAGCTGCAGAGTTTAGTGATTGATTACAGTGGTAAATGTGTCCTGTATGTGTGCCATCACCACTGCAGCCAAAACACAGCAGTCTGGAGAAATGCTGGAGAGCAGGCACTGGATCTGGGAAGGGTGAGTACTTGCTGTGTTTGCTATTTTAAATGTAGGCATGTGGAGACCAGCTTTGCTCATGTGGAAAGTACCTTAAAAGTAGAATACTTAAGGTATTTTTAAGCTAAATTGTGGGCACAGACCTTTGTATCTTGGGTTGGTTATAGTTCCCGAAAGATCCATCTAAACTTGATGCTACTAATCCCAAAACCATAAGCTATTTTCTTGCAGATGTTTACTGAACTTTCTCAGTTCTCATCATGGGTGATCTGTAT
>VIAB01003629.1:134981-145106 GCA_009801035.1 Oophaga pumilio
AAAAAAAAAAGAAAAAAAAAAAAGAAAAGACAGGAATAAATAAAAAGAATGAACATAATTACTTAGTTCAAAAATCGAGCAGTATTATAGGTTTCTTCTGCAACTTGGCCATTGACTGAACAGGAAATATATGTAGATAGAGGAATGAGCACATCTCATAAATAGGTGTATATTATATTCCATAAGCTTTATAGGTGGAGAATGAACATGATCTAAAAACACTTCCTTCTCACCCCTCACTGGGGGTGGTCTTTGCTGTCCTTTCTCATGCTCGAGGTCCTCTACAGTAGGCCTGGGAGTTTGAGGGTTCTGCGCAGGATCTTAGTCGTTTCCAGCATTGCGCTTTTCAGGATAGAGTTCAGATGTTGCTCTTGGGATCTTGCGCTTTTCAGGATAGAGTTCAGATGTTGCTCTTGGGATCTGTTGTAGCCATTCTTCCAACTTAGGAGCACTTGGAGCAGTATCCCCTATAACCACTGGAATCACTGTTGCCTTCACCTTCCACATCTTCTCCAGTTCTCCTTTGAGGCCCTGGTATTTCTCCAGCTTCTCATATTCCTTCTTTCTGATGTTGCTGTCACTTGGCACTGCCACATCTATTATCATTGCAGTCTTCTGATCCTTGTCTACTATCACAATGTCAGGTTGGTTATATTAGGAGAATGAACACATCCCATATAAACAGGTATACATTATATTCCTTGTGCTTTATACGTGGGGAATGAACATGAGAGATATGTAGATAATAATGGAATGAACACATCCCATAGAAACAGGTGTATATTATATTTCCTGAGCTTTACAGGCAGGGAATGAACATATAATATATTATTTACAATAGAGGAATGAGCATGTTTATATGGGATGTGTTTATTCCTCTATTATCTACACATATTACATGTTCATTCCATGGCCAAGATGCATAAGAAATCTAGAATACCTCTATTTTTGGACCGATAAGTTATGTTCATTCTTTTTAGTATGTCCCTCCTTTTCCTGCAGATTACATCTGTGGAATAATACTAAGTAAAGATTGAACCAAATGTCTTACATGTGCAGAAACAAGCTACAATGTCATAAGCACAGGATTTATAACTCATTCAGATTATGTAGGTTATAGCCCCCCTTCCTCATTTTTTTTTTTATTTTTTTTATATTATTGTTTGCTTTAGAGAAGGAGTACTGAAGTCATCAATTATGAGCCATAAGCCATCTTTAGTGGCTACGGCAATGGCTGCCCTGTTACCTGAAGCCGATTCCCCTTATTAGAGTGTGACATTCTGACTAGAGCCATGTTATTAATACTTAAAGAAGCTAACAGTTTAGCGAATCTAATAAAGAGGAGTTCCCCAGCCAGGATCCTCAATAGGAGAGTACGGTATTTGTAATTCGTTTATTATTGTAGAGGCCCAGTGTTGGCTCAAAAACCACCATCAAAATTGCATATGCGATTCAAGCCTTAGGCCATGTTCACATGTTGCAGTCATGCAGATTTGAAACTGCGTTTTACAGTACCAGCAAAAGTTATAAGATTTCAGAAATCTCATAGCTTTTATTTTTTACCTGATTGATTTGGAAAACTGCAGCATGTCACTATCAGTGTTCAAGGAGCAAACCTGAATTTACCAGCATCAGATATGCCCATGAGGGTTTGGAATACAGGTCTGGAGACCAGCAGCTGCCTGCTAGATTTCCCCACAGATAACAGCTTATCTTAGTGTCACAGCTGAGGGACAGTTTATGATATAAGAATCTATGATCAATATCAAAGCGTCAGAAAACCCTTGCAGGATAGGCCGTTAATGGTTTACCTGGCAGAGTGAATTTGTAGCATAGTGAATTTTGCAGCCAAGTCCAATATCTCAACAGCAATTAAGCCTCATTCAAGCAAATGGAACCTAGTGGCAATATTATGCCGTCACTACCAATTCTATGATGCTATGCATGGTACACACACACGTTAGAATGTCACAGCCTCCTCACCCTTAAGAAAGCTTGCCCCTACCAAAAAGGACGAGGGATTTTCTACTTTGAGATATAGAAGAGCATGAGGCCTCTACTTTCCTGAAACAGATCATGTAGTCACCCTCCCCAGGTCCAGCACCATTGCTGCTGAAGTCCTGATATTTTGGCTGCAGCAGTGAAATTCCATTGACAACGTACTTCACCGCTTTCAGCCAATCACTGAGCTCATCTCCTACCGACTACATCGGCACAGCCGTTGAGCGCAGGGATTAGCTGCATGACGCAAGTGCCATGCTTTAAGGGTGGTGGTAGTGGGGGAATTAAATACCAGCCCAACCACCTACATTCCCTAAATAAACAGACATGGCTCTTTAGCGCGAATACATGACAAAAAAAAAAAAGTTATGAAAATACTCAAAAGGTAGGTCGCATCCTCGGTAACAGTGGCTCACTCATTAACTACCAAACCACATAATTATGTAAGTCTACATGTATACGCCAATGAGCACATACATGCAGCGTTAGCCTCTACCATTAGCTGCTAAATATTCTGACCAGCTAAAGCAGGGGTGGGGAACCTTTTTTCTGCCGAGGGCCATTTGGAATTTTATGATAGCGTTCGGGGGCCGCATAAAATTATTAATAATGAGCGAGTATACTCATTGCTCGGGTTTTCCCAAGCATGCACAGGTCCCCATTAGGCAGCACAGGTCCCCATTACGCAGCTCCTGTGTCCGCTGCTCCTTACTACCCACCTGGCCCCTGTAGCCGACCAGTGGCGCCCCTCACTGGATGCTGCTCCTACTTCCTGTGTAGCACGAATACACAAACAATCCGCTGTTCCCCCACCGCAGCCGGAGACACTGTAACACAGCGCAGCACAAACACGTCAGAGACCCTGCACACACAGGAAGAGAAACGGACTACAGTTCCCACAATGCTTCACGCAGAGAGCAAAACTTTATTGAAAACGAAAACAAGAAAAAGTGTCAGCGAAAAGTGTGCATTGGGTGATGAGAGGTGTGAGGGTGTACACTGTATCGGCTGCCGGGCCGGATCAGGTGATATGGGCCGGACGTTCACCACCCCTGAGCTAAAGTGTTGTACAACAGCTCACACTTCCATGGCCACCAAGTCAGACCTCCCTCCCCAGGGTCCATGCCCTTAGAGGAGATGGTTAAATAACAATTATCAAAATTGGTAAGTG
Source organism: Oophaga pumilio (assembly GCA_009801035.1). Lineage (NCBI taxonomy): Eukaryota > Metazoa > Chordata > Amphibia > Anura > Dendrobatidae > Oophaga > Oophaga pumilio. Next base: position 138,154 of record VIAB01003629.1, read on the forward strand.
CCAATAGGTATGAAATTTGAGCCCCTTCTTGTTACCAAGGATGGGCACAGTCTACAACACTTAACAGCTCTATGATTAAATGCCCTAACCTACTGAACTCTTACAACCTAAATTATCCCCTGGACCCAACAAACTCACTAGATGACAGGGACACCAATAGTCCTTGCTGTAAAATGGCATCTTAATCCAGGAAAATAATGTCCATGAACCCCTTATATTCCTTGCCCATGAACCTTTTACTACCCCATCCTCCATGCAGCTCAAAATCTAATCCCTCACAACCTCCCGTTCGAGAAAAAAAATAAAAAATGAATACCTCTTCCTGCCTTTGCTGTCACGAGTGCCCTAAGCTTTTCCTGTGTCAGCTCCAGGCTGCCAGGAGTGATGCAAACTACTGATGTGACGTCACAGCTACAGCCATACACAAAGTGCTGAGCAGCATCGGAGACCTAGTGCTGAACCAGACGAGTGCTGTTACTTGCACTGTTCATCATTTTAGAGTTAGACTGTTTGGGGTCCAAGTGGAAAACTCAGAGCACCGAGGGACCATGAGGCTAAAATATGGATACTGGGGCAGGTGGATCAGTGGCAACAACTCTAAGAACCTCAGAATTTGCTGTCAGTCAAAAGAGGTGCAGCATAATACGCTGACTCTTTTGGGACTATTTTTGCCTCCCCGACAAGCACTGGGAGCCACATATTCTGAACATGATTTCTAGGAGAAAACATCCAATATACATTACTTAGAGATCTTACTGTGCACAGTGCAGAGAGTGTCACAGCACTTTATAACTCAGCTAGTGTTTATTGGTATATGGTCTCCCATCCTGGTATGTGCTGCCCCCCTCCTATCCTGGTATGCATGTCACCTCTCATCCATATCCTGGTATGCATGGTTCCCTGACTCCCAACCAATCCTGGTATGCATGACACCCCATTCCTCATCCTGGTATGCATGGTCCCCTCACCCCACCAATCCTGGAATGCATGGTACCCCCTCATCCCTATCCTGGTATGATTGGTACCTGCTCATCCATATCCTTTTATTCATGGTTCCCTCACCCCCCAAACCTGGTATGCATGTCCCCTTAACCACCCAATCCTGATATGCATGGTCCCCTCACCACCCCCAATCCTGATATGCATGGCCCCCTCACCACCCCCCAATCCTGATATGCATGGTTCTCTCACCCCCTATCCTTGTATGCATGCCACCTCTCACCCCCCAATCCCGATATGCATGGTCCCCTCACCCCCTATCCTGGTGTGCATGCTACCCCTCACCCCCCAATCCCGATATGCATGCTATCTCTCACCCCCCTATCCTAATATGTATGGTCCCCCTCACCCCTATTAATCTGCACACCTACAAAACAACAAACAAACAAAAAAAAAACAAACAAAAAAAAACCAAAAAAAAACAAAAAAAAACATTTATACTCACCTTTCTTCCCTGTGCTCCAGCGCTGTCCCGTTCTGCCGGAGGCTGGGGAAAGAGTGTGGCGCCGAGTACGCGAATGCCCATACCGCGCTGTCCGGCGCCATATTGCTGAAGACACACTGCAAATGTGTCTTCAGTAAAATGGCGTCAGATAGCACCATGCGCGTCCGCGATTCCAACACGTACTCCGGCCCCGGTCTCTGGCGAGAAGCGCCACGGCAACGCTCCTCCCGGTCAGGTAAGTATGCAAGTATGGCGCTGGAGATCGCGGTATGCATTCAGTGTCTACACGTACCGCGATCTCCGGCGCCATACACAATCCTCACCGCTGGATGCAGTCTTCTGTCTGGAGCCAGACTGCGCAGGCATGTCGCGCTCGCGCAGTCTATAAAGGCTTCAGACAGAGTGACGCTTACAGCGTTATATTATAGATAGGCAGCTTACAAAGTGGTCTGTAAGTCTTCCATGTAACATTTAGCAGATGCATAGTGCAAGATATTCAGGAAATAGTTTTTTTTTTAGGACATGCTGAATACAGTGTATACAACATCAGAGCAATACTGCAAAATCTAGCGCAAGTACATACACGTCAGATTCGAGAACTTCCTGTTCCTCTGGGATGAAGGTTTTGAACTAGAAAGTAGCAAAAAAAAAAAAAAAAAAAATATTTTACACAGTCAATACAGTCATGAGACTAGAGCTGTGCATAAGCCTCCAAGAATGGGATCTTTATCAAAAATATGCAGGGATGTTTTGATGGCAACTAGACAATACCGGTCACTACAAACCCTTCATTCCAGAACCACCAGCAACAAGACTCAGAAGGTCTACACAAATGTATCACGTGATATTTGCTCTTGCATGCTGTGCTATTTAGTGAAACATTACATGATTAACAGCAGAAAAATGGAAATACTGATTTAGTCATAAGGCAAAGTGAAATATGGCTCTGTTTACCACACCTGTCAAACCAGGTCCCAGACTGTAACAGAATTGTGTAGAGTTTCTTGGGTCACCATAAGTTGCCAAGCAGAGGTAGTGTTTGGCCTTAGACTTCACAAATACAGCTTTGTGGCAACTTAGAGACTGCATGCCATAGTGATCACATATAGCTGCTAGCACCAGAAACAAAGAGGCGGATTCATCAAGACTTGCATTTTGTATACCAGTGGAGTATGATGCACCAACGTTTCTTCGAGGAGCATGCCTCTTCATGAATAAAGAATCTTTCAGCTACAGTGCAGCACCACAAGTGTACACAGGTCAGGGACTGGAGTACTTTGCCGTTGTTGATGCCACTTTGGAATAAGTCATGATCTATTATTTGGTCTCCTGGTAAAATGCCAACTACTTTTCAAAAAGTTGTCTGACAGGTATAAAACTGGCAAAAACTGATGAATCAAGGCCACAGCTCTTTGTATAGAAGATAACAAATGTATCATATGTTTGATGCTGCTTCATGTTAACATACCACATTCTGTAAGAAAAGTATGAACAAGTTAGGGCATCATCTTAATTTGGTTTTTAGAAGTGGGACAAAGCTAGATTCTCACAAGGTCAAAGTTTACATTATAAAGATAGTATTTGACTTTCTCATTTGCATATACTTTTTTCTTCAAGTTGATAGGATTTCCAGAAAATGATTATTATAGTAGTTTGATTTTTCAGAGAGTATGACAGCACCATGAGAGAGTTAGTCTCCTGTAACAGGAAACTTTCAGAGCTTGCTTCAGTGTCCCTACCTTTGGAAAAAACATCAAGAGTGAGTCAAAGAGTAGCCGCAGCCCTGACTTCTATTGATTTCGATTGATATGAAGGCAGCCAACCCTGATTGGGCACAGGGCTTGTGTGACGCCAAAACCTCAAGTGAGCCCCGGGAACGCTTTTATAAAATAACACGAACAGTTGCAAACATTCAGATTGAGAAAGGGTTGTCTTAGAAGTGGACAACTCATTTAAGGATTATCTAGTTAAGAACTGTATGAATCAAGTTCACCTCTTTCAGGCAATTAAAACTCCACTTCTGATCTTGAGCCATTCTGATAAGTAGCCTTCTTAAGGCTCATTCTCATCTGAGTATAAATCAGAAGAGTGCATTCCGATGGGGGAAAAAAAAAATACAGATCTGTACTCACTGAACAACATTAGTCTGAGAGAAATACAATTTTTTTTACAAGATTGTTCTATGATTTACAGTATTAGACAAGTGTGAGTGAGACCCAAGATGAAGCAAGCTTAGTTTTACACACACACTGCTTATTTGTAGTTTCGCAGCACCTTTTCTAGGTCTGTCCTGCCGATCTGTGGGAAGAATACACAGCTACTTAGTAGAATATGAACTTAACTTATACAAAAACTCACCCATGCTGCCAAAAATAACTAGAGGCTGATACTCAGCTTAGCCGCCCATCAGTGACTGTGACACAGCCTGAACCCACCGTTTATCAGGGGTAGCCGATCAATGGAAAGGCTGCAAAAAAACCTCCCCTCTGTAAAGGGATGAAGGAATAAGCATGTAAACTGGGTCTTTATTTTATTAACTGATAGTGACTAAAATAAGACAAAATTAATATCATTTTCCATATCAAAAATGGTATCCATAGCCCTTTATATTCTTATTTTTATGTCATGTCATTTTCATCTCAAAAGATTTCATAAATGGAAATTTAGGGCTTGTGTCCCAAGATGCCAATACACATGAAAGTAGGCCAGATTTGGGTAACAGACTAATGTGAATGGGAGTTCCACCAAGTCTCCCCTTGATAGTAAGGGTATGTGCGCACATTGAGTATTTACTTGCAGAAATTTATGAGGCTCTTGGCAGCAAAAATCCACAGCGTTTTTGCATGCTTTTTTTCTTTGTGCATTCAATGGGTCAAAAACACACAAAGAATTGACATGCTGCAGATTTAAACGCACAGCAAATCCTGAAAGGAAAAATACTGATCATGTGCACAACACGTCAGGATTCTCATAGACTTTCCTGGCATAAGGATTGCCTAGCGTCTTTGGGCCAATTCCATGCAGAAAAAAAAAAAAAAAAAAGCATCAGCCTGAGGGGAGAGTCGGTCTTGTTAGATTCCCATGACCTATAATTTTCTACCTTGTGAAGAAATACAGCAAGTTGCTGCCCAGAATTTATACTCTTCTGAAAAAAAAAACAAAAAAAAACGTGCACTGATTTTTAGAGGAATTAGGGAGGAAGAGCTGTCAGTGGATTTCAGTGAATGACTTCAGTGTTAATAAGGGAAACTTACTGAGTTGCATGTAATAAACAGCATGCGAGATAATAGACCACAATGACGATTGGATAAACCAGGGCTTTTATGGAGCACAGAGTGGGCACTTTTACTGTAAAGATAGCAATTAGGAGCATTGTTCATTGCAAAAGCATGTAATCTAGCCATTAGGTTTTGTACTAGAGGAAAAAACTATTCCAATTGTAAAAGGTTTTGCAACTGAACTGAAGAGAAATCAGACAGTTAATGGGAATTTTTTTTTTAAATTAATTTGAATGAAAAATTTACACAACCCGCTGACTATATTCTAGCATGATAGGAGTAATACAGATAAAAAGACATTAGAACAGCTTTTTATGAAAGTACTAGCAGTGTAAGTTTTACAGGGAAAATAAATAAATATTTTCTTAACCGGTACCCATGTCCAGAAAAGGTGTACAACCGTCACACCGGAGGTGAACAAGTGTTACACCGACAGGCAATGAGGCCATGACTTCTAGATTAATTGCTGCATTCAAGGCATCTTTACCGGGCACCTACTGTTGATCGTATGTCCATATTGGTGCCGGTGCAATACTATTACGCGAGTGTACAGCATGGAGCGTTAAAAGGATAGTGTACTGTATTATTGCTATTAACAGCAGTGTGACCTTTGCCTGCCCACTCAACAAGCGGATGTGGTGAAGCTGTAAATGTATGTTTAGCCTCAAGGAAAAGAAGGCAAGAGCAGACTTATCTAAATGCACCAGATTTAATAAGCATGCACTTTTTTTTTTTTTATAGAATACTTTTCAATTTATTGATGCAAAGCACAATTAGCAATACATATGGGCAAAGGTCTTCTGTCTATAGCTAAATCAATTTATAGATATACATATAGGAAAGATGTGTATCTTCGTACCGTGTACGTGTACCGTGTCTAGATATACATAGTCATTTAAATTTTCAGGACATATCTAAAAAGAAATGTGAGAAATGCACCTGTACATCTCCATAACAGCCATTACATAGGGAAATGTCACCCTGAGATGAGGAGGCAAAGTACATGCCAAGAATAACAGCATGTAATATATGTAAAACATAACCAAATGAGTTTGGAAAGTACGTTAAGTAAATTCAGTGCTTTAATCAGGCACAAATATCCAATTCCCAAAAGCAATGAGCTGTCCATCATTCTGCTGTGTGCAAGTATTAGACAATGGTCCATACTGAAGTTCCAGAATCCATGTTATTCTCTTTATTAGAATCAGTGACTCTACAAAAAGATTTACAACAGTGTCTGCTACTTAACACCTTCATGTCATGGCAATTTTTCCTTCTTATTCCAAGAGCCATTACTTTATTTTTCCCCATCCATAAAGTAGTATGAGAGATTTGTTTTTGAGGAGTTGTACTTTTGAATGACAGCATTCATTCTACATAGTGTACTGGAAACATGAATGTCAAAGGTAGTGTCTCTGCTGTAGACGTCAGGCACTTTAGGTGGTAGGTAACTCTGGAACGATTCAACATTTTTAGTGACATTGTCCTTTGTTAGTGGAAAGCTTATGTCTCCTCATAATTTAATTAACATGGATGACGCCTTGTGCGTCATCCACATAGCTGGACTAAATCTCACGCCTGCACACTTTGCTCTTCCCTACTGTGGGCAGAGCCTGAAACACAAGGGTGCATGCACCCTTATGTTTTAGGCTCTGCCCGCAATAAAGAATTGCAAAGTACGCCTGGCTATGTGGATGACGCAAGAGGCATCATCCACATCAAACAAGCCAGGACAGCGGCGATCAGAAGCAAAGGGGAGGGATAGACACCAACTACGCCCATCAGACCGGACAAGCAGGATTTACATAGAGCGTGGGAGAGTTTCTGGGTGGTATACACAGGGTAGTGAAGAGTTTATATACCCCTTTATTGAATGCAGCACAGGTGCTGATTAAAATGATAATCTTAGTTCAGGCATGGAGAAAAACAAAACAAAAAAAAACAAAAAAAAAAACCACGGATTACTTACCGGTAATGCTCTTTTATAGAGTCCCAACAGCACCCACTAAGAGAGGGGATCCACCCCTAGGAACAGGAAACCTACAGAGCGATAAAAGGGGCGGTACCCCTCGCTCCCACAGTTGGATTACAGAGAATGAGAGGAACCGCCCACCAATTTTAGTAGGCTATTCAAATCTTTCTATCTGTATCTATTTAAACTTTTATAAACTTAAACTTTGAACCATCCACCACTACAAGTGAACTATGTATAACCACCATTAGGGAGGGAA
>VIAB01003630.1:37235-61210 GCA_009801035.1 Oophaga pumilio
ATAACAGCAAGCCAATCACAGATATAGTAACAACATCACACATATCAATACAAAGTGACTAGTGGAACCCCATATTTAACATCAAGGTATTGTAGGCTAAGGAGTAGCCTCCCATAGACGCTCAGTGCCATTTTTGATGAGCAAATGATGACAGCCACTTTGGGAGCAATCTTATATAACTATGGGAGCATAGTACAAATCCTAATTGCGTCTGGCCACTACTATTTATTGATGGTCTATTCTTAGCATTGGCAAATATCTAATTGGCGCCTCTGTCAATCAACACTGGCGGCAGCCGGAAGCTATCTGATGCTGCTGGAACACAGCAGCATTATAAAAAAAAAGTTGCTGTGGCTGGGCACTATGGATCAACCCCTTATTCATTTGAATAAGGGGTGGCTGCACAGTATCTTGTTGCGGCCACTATAGAAATGACAGATCTGTTATGTCAAGCTGCTGCTGGTAATAGCTGTGAGGTGGGGGTACCGTGTGCCACACCCCCACTATATTGATGGCCTATCCTACAGTAGCGCATTAGGCCACATAGGCTGCTCAAAGTAGCACAAAAATTGTGTGGTCTTGTGTTGTCATGTTGAAAATTGGCTCCTGTGGTACTTTGAAGAAAAGGGCATACCATTGGTTGCACCACCATATCAATATAATGCTATGTTTTTAGTGCACCTGGGATGAAGACTAGAGGGGTCCAGTTACCGTACATGATGCCACTCCACAGCTTAATCCAAGGAATAGGACTGGTGTGATGTTTCCTTATGAAGGCCTCTTCATGGCATGGCCCACATGATCGGTGTTATATTGATTTGGTGGTGGAACCGGTGATATGGCCATTTCTCCAGAGTGTCCCAGGAACAAATTTTCAACACAACAATGCCAGATGGCATGTTGCTTTTGCTACTGTGACCAGCCTGCATGGCCTAAATGTGTTAATATAGCCTGCAGCATCTCCAGACTTGCCTCCCATTGCTTACATCTGGCACTTCATTGGTGAGCAATTGTAAAGGGACCTGCTTGATGATTTGCATGCCCAAGTACAGTTAGCGTGGCAGAACATTCCTGGGAAAACCAGCTAGAACCTCACCGATAGCATGACAAGTTGTGCAAGTGCTTGAATTTCTGAGCTTGGCGCTCATACTCGATACTGAATATTTCGACATGTTCTAAAAGATTTTCCCTTTTTTCATCATTTACATATCATTGACATGTCTATGGATGCAGTGATTTTTATAAGTCGTTGACTTTTTCTTGAATTGCAGTTTCACTTTTCAATATATATGTCTTCACAATCTAGAATTGCTTTTATGCTTTGTGTATTATTACACATCAGGTAAAAAATAAATTGGCAATGTAGCATGTCATGTGAGGAGAACGGAGACGCATTTTCTTATTTAGCCGAGGTGGACATACTGAAGTGTTTGTAGACACTGTGTACCAGCATCAATTAGGTGTCCCTGCCCCAGAGGCAATTGCTGCTCAAGTCAGACAGACATGCCATTGATGTGTAAGATATTGAACACCTTCCTTGGCTGGTTACAAAGTGTAGTGCCATTGATGTAAATGAGTACTTATAAGCCAGGATTCTAGAGAACATTATAACTCTCAGTCAATATAAAGTATTTATTACATTTTCAGCTTTTATATATTAAAATATGGTTCCTATTAAGTGATAACTGATAATTTAATTGCATGTTTTAATGCATCACTTCATCAAATTGAAAAGTTTTTATAAAGTGTTGTAAATAATTAGCGTTCCATCTTAGGGGGAAAAAAAGTATCTAAGCCATACTTTTTAGTGCATAAATAGAAAAATGTAAAATTTTCTAGCACAAAACTCCTAATAAGTTGTTTCCATTTTTCCATGAGTGTTTAGCTGCTAATCAGTAAAATAAAGTACAGCACCGCTCCTGTTTGTAAAGAGAAAGGGAATGAACGCTTTTTATTTCAAAAGGTTGTCTCATTATGGCAACCCCTTCACAGGCCAGCAGGGTCGATTATTTAGCCATTCAGTAGAAGAGAAGGAGATTAAACCATGAGACCACCCTTTATGATTTATGCATATGTAAACTGAAAAGGCTGGGAGCATCAAAATCTGAATTCATTTGCATAAAGGATAACCAATGCTTTTATTTGTATTTCATAAATCAGGGGTGCACATGAAAATATGCAATTTTGTTCTCCTGTAAATCTGTAAATTCTGTATTTGGTGAAAACAGACTTTCCCATTTCTGAGATAGGAAATGACAGTTAGTACTTATAAGACTCCATGTAGTGTGGGAGGGAGGAGCTAGAGGCAGACACAGACAGACATTCTGCTGCAAGTTCTCCTGAAGCAACACTTACACTTTGATATCTTTGTATTTTCCTTAGCATTATGTCATTGCCTAAGTTGTGGCCCTGTTAGTTCTGTCTTCAGTGCTTTACATTAGTTTTATTTTTTGTTTCTTTTAAACTGCATTTTACAAATTAAAGTGAAGTTTATACAGGGTTTTACATGATGCATAGTGTATTCTTAATGTTTTGAAGTTTAAGGATTAGAAAGCGGGTCAATGGAGGGGACAATATTTCTTAAATAAATATTACAGAAGCCTAAAAAATATAAACATACGGTAATAACATGAAACCTACAGAGGATCAAAAATAGAAGCAATGGGAACAAATATCTAAAAAATGGCACATTTTGTTTAGATAAAAAGTCACATTAATACAAACAAAGATAGGAGACCCTCCAGAAGGTCAACCCAGTACACACAAATGATTTACAATGGATTTATGAACAGAAGCGCAAGAAAAATTGTGTGTCGTAAAATGGCCATAGAATATAATGGGTATAGGTAAAAAGTCTATATACAGGTGCATCTCACAAAATTAGAATATCATCAAAAAGTTAATTTATTTCAGTTCTTCAATACAAAAAGTGAAACTCATATATTATATAGAGTCATTACAAACAGAGTGATCTATTTCAAGTGTTTATTTCTGTTAATGTTGATGATTATGGCTTACAGTCAAAGAAAACCCAGAAGTCATTATCTCAGTAAATTAGAATACTTTATAACACCAGCTTAAAAAATGATTTTAAAATCCAAAATGTTGGCCTACTGAAATGTACGTTCAATAAATGCACTCAATACTTGGTCGGGGCTCCTTTGGCATCAATTACTGCATCAATGCGGCGTGGCATGGACGCGATCAGTCTGTGGCACAGCTTAGGTGTTATGGAAGCCCAGGTTGCTTTGATAGCAGCCTTTAGCTGGTCTGCATTGTTGGGTCTGGTGTCTCTCATCTTCCTCTTTACAATACCCCATAGATTCTCTATGGGGTTAAGGTCAGATGAGTTTTCTGGCCAGTCAAGCACAGTGATACTGTTGTTTTTAAACCAGGAATTGGTACTTTTGGCAGTGTGGACAGGTGCCAAGTCCTGCTGGACAATGAAATTTCCATCTCCCTCTGCTTGTCGGCAGAGGGAAGCATGAAGTGCTCTAAAATTTCCTGGTACACGGCTGTGCTGACTTTGGTCTTGATAAAACACAGTGAACCTACACCAGCATATGACATGGCTCCCCAAACCATCACTGATTGTGGAAACTTCACACTAGACCTTGGACATCAAGGTCCCAGAGTCTGGAGGAAGAGTGGAGAGGACTGGTATGCAGGGCCCCCATCTCATCCTGGTATGTAGGGCCCTCATCTCATCCTAGTATGCATGGCCGCATCCCTATTCTGGTATGATTGGACCTTATCCCAGTCCTGGTATGCATGGCCCCATCAGAAAACATTTAAAAAAACACATTACACTTACCTTCCCAGCACTCCCTCGCAGCATCTTGTTCTGAGGCCAGCAGCTGCTTTATGCTTGTAAGCAGTGCATGGCAGGGACGTCATGCGCTGCTCACAAGCAGAGCACAACTGCCGGAATATTCAGTGCTCTGTACGCCGGAACTGTGCGCGCAGAGAGCAGTGAGTATTTATTGTTCTTCAGTAGCGCGCAGTGTCAGTCCTGATCAGTAAATACTCATTGCTCTCTGTATGCACAGTCCTGGCATGCAGAGCAGAGAGTATTCCAACAGCTGTGCTCTGCTTGTGAGCAGCGCATGATGTCCCTGTCATGCGCTGCTTACAAGCATAAAGCAGCTGCTGGCTATGGAGCGGGATGCTGCAAGGGAGCATCAGGAAGGTAAGTGTAATGGTTTGGTTTTTTCATGTTTTCTGATGGGGCCATGCATACCAGGATGGGGGTGGGAGCCAATCATAAGGGATGGGGCATGCATACCAGGACTGGGGTTGGGGGTCAATCATACCAAGACACTACTAAAGAGAAATTAATATTCATTGCCTCCACGCCCATGGGCGTGGAATGCAGTGAATATTCATTTCTCATTAGCAGCAGGCACAGGAGTTAGAAGCAACCACCGGCTCTAGCCTTTTGTGGTCAGCAACTCCGCTGATGGCGCTCCCCCACCTGCCCACCACAGACAGAACCGGTACATCTGGACTATAAGACACACACCCCCATTTTCCTCCACATTTTGGAGGAAAATAGTGCGTCTTATAGTCCAAAAAATACAGTACATCATGGTTGCACCGATGATCGCATTGAATGCTGGCATGTTGTTAAAGCCACTGTCAGAGGTTAACAGCAGCATTTAACAGGTTAACAATTGCGGATGGAGCTTTGCGCCACCTGCGATTGATGAATGCACATCTTGGCTGTAACACACAGCCATTACATGCCAGGCATGGGGCTATTTTACTCTGCGAGCCAGCTCCATGCATTCAGTACTGACTTGCACTGTCCAATTACGGCAGATGTCGGTAAGAGGTTAAGTCCACTGCTATTGTAACCTCTTGAGTAGTACATTTTCCATGGGTTTTCTGAACTGTAAACTCAACAGATCATTCTGTTTCTGTTAACTAGCATATGTTAAAACCAATGGGGAAAAAACGCAACAAAACTAATCAATGATATCATAATTGAATCACTTCCATCCTTCGGTACTCCAGATAAACACAACGTGATTACTTACATGACACAATTTGTCCACTAGTCTAATTTTAAATAATAACAGATGGTAATGTTTCCTTACCATGCTAAACAAATCAGGTAGATATGAACTTCACTACTTTGAGACTTTGACAGCAGTAAATTTGTATTAGTAAAGCACAACCAAAAGGCTGAAATATAATGAAGAATGTACAGTATGAATGCAGGTATTTCCTATGTAATAAATATTTCTCTTGCCTATTTACCATCTAAACGAGATCTTCACACAACCCTGGTTCATAGTCCAGGTCAGTGCTCTCTGGCTGTGGAAAGGAGCTGCGTTAATTTTCTTACACTTTGGGAATCCGAGCTCAGTTTATAATTATCCGGGCTGTAGAGACATCAGCTGTGCACCTTACAATGCACAGATGAAGTCATGCCAGACCAGCTGATCAAATGCCACACCATGGATCTGGAAAGTTCACTAAATTCACACAGCTCCTGTCCATAGTCATACAGTATTGACTTGGACCTTGGATGGGTATAAGGGCAGGACTGGTCGTCTGGCAATTCTGACAAATGGCAGATTGGCCAGCTCGGCCATGGGCCACATTGTCCGTTATGCTGTTAACAGTATCAGCATCCTCAAACCACCGATACTGTTATCAGTTGTAACAGATCACAATGCCACTGGCTCTGTCAGTTACCCCAGCAGGCCTCATGGTATCCCTTTGCCTGTGGCCCCCCGGAGGCTGGCACCACACATGGGACATCGGCGACACTATGACATTACTGCATTTCACTACAAGCGTCCACTGAGAGAATGGATAGAAGATGAAACAGAGGCTGTGGAGGACGGGGAGTCTGGATTAGGTGAGTATAAGGATTTGTATTATTTGGGGGCTATAGGAAGCTATGGGGTGGACCATTATGCTATACTGGAAGCTGTGGGGTGGACAATCATACTACAGTGGCAGCAAAAAAAATCTTAAATCTTTACAAGTTTAACAAAACCAAAAAATCTTAACATTCAAGTGTTTCTTGTGTATATTTTGTTGCAATTTGTATTTTTTCATGTCACCCTTACATTACCCTTACCGCCAACTAAGCCAGTTTTGCTATTAGACAGTTTTTGATTATCTCCCCCATTGTGTACACTTTTAAGAAGTGAAATCATGATGCAGATTTTTTATGTAAAGGTTTTTTTGCCGCACAAGTGTAATGATTATTTTGCCGACACTGTATATAGGGAGTTGTGAGGTGGACCATTATACTATATAGGGATCTGTTGGGGGTCCCATTACACTATATAGAGGGCTGTTGGGGGGCCGTCATACTAAATAGGTTGCTGTTGGAGGGACTATCATACTATATGAAGGTCTGTAGGGGGAACATTATACTATATTGGGCACTGTTGTGGGAAGCATTATACTATATGTGGCTCATTATACTATATTGATCTTTGAAGGGACCATGATACTATATGTAGGACTTTTGGGGGGACCATCATACTATATGGGGTGCTATAAGGGGACCATCATACTGTATTGGGGCTATGGGGTTAATCGAAGTGTACTGGATCCATCAAACTATGTATGGTGGCTCTGGTGGACCATCATCCTGTGTAGGGTGGTTGTGGTTGACATTAAATTGTGAAGGGTGGCTGTGGGGTAGCTGTGGGAGGATCATCATACTGTATAGGGGGGCTTTGGAGGCCAATATATACAATATGCAGGTTGATAGCGACCATTATTCCCTTGTTTGGGGACTGTGGTGACCATCATACTGTATGGGGTGGTTATGGGGAACATCATGCTATATTAGGGCTATCATTCTGCATCAGGGCACTTTGGTGGACATCATACTTTATATAGGGGCCTGTGGTGGACATCATACTGTGTGGGGGTCTGTGGTGCACCTATACTGTATATTGGGGACTGGTGATAACCATGATGTATGGGGGCTGTTGGGACCATCTTACCGTGTGGAGTGTTGTGAGCATCATACTTTGTGTGCGGTTTTGGGACAATCATACTGTTTTGGGTAGTGTATTATACCCCCACATGGTATTATATATGTAAATATATAATACCATGTGAGGGTATAATATTCTACCGGCATCATGAAAGGGGTTTCATAGTGGGGGAGGCAAAATAACTGTGTAAATGCTGCAATACATATCCTTCTCTGCTTCTTAAAAAGTTGAAAGGTCTGGAATTACAGACGAAACGTAACCGTGTAGGGGCACATGGGGGGAACTATTGTATGGGGCACAATAGGAGGGTAGTATTACTAAATAGGCCAAAAAAGGGACATTATTGTTGTCTGAGACATTATTAATAGCAGTACATGGTTTGTGTAGAGGTGGTAGACTGTGAGAAGGGTCCTGGAAAAGCAGTAAAGTAAAGATGTCTGTGTGCTGTATTTTACAAGGTTGAATTATGGCAAGAAGATGAAATCATGGATGTCTGGGCAGAATGCAGAAGGAAAAGGGAAAATGAACGACAACAATCAGTCAGAACGTCACTGGTGAGAACCTGCAAAATACATACATATGCGGTCTGCACAGCACTGGTGTACAACTGATGCTACTATTATATGATCACTGTATGGTGGTGATATCAGTTGTAGTACAGTGGCTTTGGTTAAAGGGGTTCTCCAGGTTTGATGTTAAAGTCTGCAGACACTCTGTGACTGCATATTGTGAATCCTCTAAGTGCGCGCATCTCGTGCTGTGAGAATTCTCCAGCGCTGGGAGTGGGTCATCACGTGATTTGTATATATGTGGTAACGTGCTGACTAGTCGTGCGCGGCCTCGCTCAATACAAGTGAATTTAGCAAGACCAAGTATGTTTACTCAGAATGTGGCGGGAGGTGTGGAAATTGCATGCTAAAGCCGGCACTGGACAATACTAACAGTGCGTGCGGTGAGGATTCAGAAGTCTGAAGTCACATGAACCTCAAGTTTAGACAACCCCTTTAACTATCAGTATGGTGGTATTATCAATACTGTATATGAAGGTAATATTTGGTTATGGTTTGCTGGTATTTGTCTGCTATATTGCAGTATTTTTATTTCTCAATTCTATATTGCAGTAATATTGGTCTTGTAGTAAATGTTGACTTCCTCCAGGCAGGATAATATTAGAAATATATCCCCATCTGGTGCTCAGGGGCAGGGACAGCATGGGCCTATGTGATTTCAAATGCCAGGGCTGAATTTCAGTCGATCTGCTCATCTCTACTTATATTAATAAAACGAACTCTTAGACCTAAAGAAGTAAAGTCTACTTTGAGAATCCATATCAGAATGACTGTACAATCCTGATATTAAAGTGAATAGTTTATGATTTCATCTAAAGAGTGGTAGAGCTCTTGAGTCCAAGTGTGTTTAGTCTTTGCCACACATCCTGACTGACAGCTGCAGCTTGTACTGAGCAGTGTGAGATATCAGCAGCAGGTGGGACACTGAAGAGCTGTCAGTCAGGCTAGGTGGGCAGAAATTGAGCTTAGACTTTCATAAAAGATGACACATCCATTCTGACTGAGATTTATAAAGTCAGTACACAGGTCTACGAGAGGTAAATAATAATGTATACAATTTGTATTGTGAAATCTCATAACACATCTGCTTTAACAACTGGTCTATTTGGGGTCTCAAGGGAATGAATCAGGTATAATATTTTTTAAAAATTAAAACAAAATATTGATGCATAGTATTAGTATTTACTTTATTAGTATTACAATGAAGGGCAAACAGTTACGCATACAACTGACACGCTTGCTAACCCATTGGCGCCCCACCATTACATTGCTGGAGGCCAGTAGACTGAGAGCTCCCTCTGTTTGTCAGACATCTCATATACATCTATCAACCTCCATAAGACCTTGTGTCATTTTTATATCTCTGGTCTGTATCTCTTCTCTCAGTTGTCTGCAGATTTTTAGAAAACCTTGTCTACACCCACTTGACTTATTTCCTAACCTCATTATATTTAGTATCCAGGCTTCACATTCCACTGAGACAGTGCTGACTAATGTGGACTGAGAGCTGCACTTCCAGCATTTTCTGTTCGGTGCCCTAAAAGATCTGCTGTAGTTAATACTTTATGTATTTACAATATTCTTATCTCTACCTTCACCTTAAAAGCTTTGCATGGTAGATAAAATCATAAAATGCTGATCTTCTTGGCAAATAGACAATTCTGAACATTCATATTAGATTTCCAATGGTAGCAGAAAAGTAGATAAAGGGATTAGCACTTAGTGAGTTTTGATGGTATTTATGGAGATCAGACACTTAAGGTCTTTGACAGCTGTGAATCGATAGGTATTGTAAGTGGATAAAAATGCTTGGATCAGGTAACTAGGGGATGAGCAAACAGCAGAGAAGAGCTGGGTCCTGTCCCGAATAAGTATCTGTAGGACATGCTTTTGAAACGTTTCAAAGCAGCATAACAAATGCTGGGCATCACATGTACAGGTGCATCTCACAAAATTAGGATATCATCAAAAAGTTAATTTATTTCAGTTCTTCAATACAAAAAGTGAAACTCATATAGAGTCATTACAAACAGAGTGATGTATTTCAAGTGTTTATTTCTGTTAATGTTGATGATTATGGCTTACAGCCAATGAAAACCCAAAAGTCATTATCTCAGTAAATTAGAATAATTAACAAAAAACACCTGCAAAGGCTTCCTAAGTGTTTTAAAGGGTCCCTTAGTCTGTTTCAGTAGGCTCCACAATCATGGGGAAGACTGCTGACTTGACAGATGTCCACAAGGCAGTCATTGACACACTCCACAAGGAGGGTAAGCCACAAAAGGTCATTGCTAAAGAAGCTAATTCTTTACAGAGTGCTGTATCCTGTAACTCGAAACCTCTCCCAACATTGACCATTAAAAATACTTGCATGTTCTCCTGTGTGGGTAAAGTAAATAATCAGACTAATGTAAAGATGATCAATATTAATGGGCACTTACAGCTAACAGCTAGAAGGGTATATACTCTTGGAGTCTAAAGGCCCCAATACACATTAAATGGAAGTTGGCCAAACCCATCAATTTGAGCTGAAGCTGCTGGCCATCTGACATTTACATGGACCTCTAGAAATTTCAATGGCCTGACCTAATTTTTTCATGGTAGAAAAGCCACTGTAAAAAAGGTCTAGCAGCGACTTTCTACTTTTTCCATGCTGAAAACATGAACTTTTGGCCAAGCCAAGTGCTCATCTGTAGGGGCAGTGGAGAGAGACAGGTGTCTGCCAATGCGACTGCTCTGCTGACAGTTATCTCATATCCCATGTGTATGGCGAGCTTAAGAATCGAGTGACGTCGGTAAGTACTTGTCTTACTGATAGTGACTGATGCTAAAAAATATGACATAACATAATATGCACAGAATAGCACATTTTGGAAACTAGAAATGTTAAAGCATATAATATTGTTTAATACACAAACTGCTGACAGATTGCCTTTAAGGCCCCCTTATACGTGTGGCATCCGTTTCCTCCACGGATACCACACGTGCCCATTATAACCAATGGTGATCTTCACATGTCCGTGTGTTTGTGTGAACCACACAGAGACATATCCATTTTTTTCAGGCAGCACAAATGACAGCGGCCAATACAATATTGGTCAGTAAAAAAAAGACGTACAGCACACAGATGGCATCCGTGTGCTCTATGTGCTTAACATTGGGGAGTATAGGAGAAGCTTTTTAATTTCATTTTTTCCACACCAGAAAAATACTGATGGCACATTGATGACACTCTGATGGCACATTGATAACACTCTGATGGCACATTGATGACACTCTGATTCAAAACACTAATAACACCAGTATTCTTTTTTCTGGTACTAGTTTTATATGGACACATGAAAGGAACCTAAAGTTGAGAGCCACAAACATGAGCAGGCAACCATACCAGCCAATAAGGAGGTCAGGGACCTCATTCTGGACATATCTGCCAGTCCAAGATGTGGGATCTAAATCTATTAAACATGTTAGGCTTATACTATTGGCACTCCATAAATATATTTTGTTGGAATACCTCTTTATTATTTGATCAGGTCTGGCCTCCAACCGCCCACTGCTCCCTTTCATGTCTTTCCCAGGCACAGCAGCTCATATCTCAGCTGGACAAGATGTGCTAATATGCTGGTCAATCTTAAAGTCTTGGAGGACACCTGCATTTCTTTTGATTAAAATTATAATTCACCATCAATTATTCTTTAAGAAGATAACACAGAAATAATTGCACTTTTGCATGTATATTCATACATGCTATGTAGTGCCTCGTAGACCATGATTGAGAGATACAGAGTGGAATGATAATTTCAGATGACATCTCACAGACCAGAGTGACTTGTTCTTATGAGTTAATCTGTCATTAAAGCAACTTATCCATCTTGCATTACCTGTTTTCCCAATACTTACTTAATGTTTTCTATATATTCATTGTATTTTTCTTTGGTTGTTACATTGTTTCTTTGTACATGTTGCAATGACATCAATTTATCTGTGGCTAAACTAATCTTATTTTACTAGATGAACACCTACTGATAGAGACCAACTGTGGAGGAACATACATCTACAGGTTTCAGCCAAAGGAAGAACAAAGCAGCGTTAGTCATCATGCAGCAACCAAAAGAAAATCTTGAGACAAGTTAAACACTACAACACACGATCTATATAGCAGAATATGGAATCATGCTTTACACGACTCATATTCTTAAGGCATCTTTTTGAGTAATACATCTGTGTTACAAACCGAAATTGAATTAAGCCTTTATGAGGTCATAAATTACCTGTCCAGTAATGAATGTGTAACTAAAATTTTTCAGCCTTCATGATCTGCATTAACTTTAATACAATATAAGTAATGTTCTTACGGTAATAACCTATATTCCTGTTATTCCACAGTGTTTCATGTCTATTCAACAGATAAGAATAGCATCTTAGAGGCAAACTTGTCTGTTACACAATATTGTTCGGATAATCCATCATGAGTAATTACTGATCTCATTAGTTTAAGGCTGTGGTTCCACGGTCCGGAAACACAGCGATTTGGACGGAGCGGAAAGTCGGCTCCGCCCAAAGCTCCGCCCCCTTGTGAACGCGCAGTGAATCCGGATGTGCTCATTGAACACATCCGGAATGACCGCAGGGCTACATAGCCCTGTGTTATTTCCCTTGTGGCGACGGAGCATCGCCGCAAGGTAAAAGGACATGCTGTGATCTAAAAAGACGTGCAGCATGTCCATTAACGCAGGTCTGCCACCTGTGTGTTTTTACGCATAGTGGAGACGGGATTTCTTGAAATCCCCTCCACTATGCTGTAACATCTGGACGCTGCGTGTTTGACGCTGCGCCAGCGCACAGCGTCAAACACGCAGCAATTACTGACAGTGGAAACACACCCTAAGTGTATTCATTTTGTATTGAAATATAAGTATTTCTATAAAATTGTCAATTTACAATAACACTTAAATGAATTTCTCATAAATTTCAAATCATAAAGTAGGGTGAAACAAGTGAATTTGCAAGGGTACAATAGTATAGTTGCTATGCACGTGGTTGCTGACCGAGGATAGCCTGGAGGAGCGTGACTAAGTGAACACCTGGTTCTTCACTAGAGCCCCTGACGGTGTAACAAAAGACCACATAAAAACAAGGACCCCTAAAATATAACTTTTAATTAAACAAAGCTAAAATCATGTTCCAAATAATGGACAAGTAAAACACACATATATACAGTATATACGAGAGAATGAGTTTAAACCAGGGGAAAAAATTATTAAAACATCTACAATTTTATGTATCCTATTACACCCTGTTAGGTCACTATACTGAATACTGCCTGGCTGTGGAGGTTGGCACCCTAAGTTTCTGCGATATGGTGCCCCCACTCACCGACGGCTCTCCCTGGTATCCCTATTAATTCCTACCAAAATAAAAATGTCCCAAAACACTCTGTTATCCGTGAAATACAAAAAAAATTAGCTAGTGAAAAGAAAATTATTTTAGAAAAAAAGGGACAGATCTGACTCTGCACCTGTGCTAGAATCAAGAATATAATAGATTCCAATAAATAAGCACTAATGATAAGATGGAAAAAAAACACTAGAAGTTGTGTATTAGATTGAGGAGTTATCCTTTTTCTGATTAGAATAGTCCTAGATAACAAAGAAAGGGGCAAACAAGATTGACCTCTTGGCCTATGGTATCAAAATTAATGTAGAATGTAAGTCCGCAAGGACAGGGTCCTCTCCCCTCTGTACCAGTCTGTCATTGTAAATTTGTTTACTGTAAACGATATCTATAACTTTGTATGTAACCCCTTCTCATGTACAGCACCATGGAATTAATGGCGCTATATAAATAAATAATAATAATAATAATGTACAGCATTCAAAGATATATATGCTACAATAGCAGAAGGTCAAAAATTTTTTTTGTAGGTAAACAGATTCCAATTTACAAGTTCAAGCCTTACTCAGGCACCATCCATAATTGGTTAGTATACAGCAACATCCGGGGCCGTATTTGCCACTAGGCACTTGAGAGTACGTGCCTAGGGAGCCAGGATGCGGGGGGGTGGCACCTGAGTAAGGTTGTTTTGCTTTTTTTTTAGTCCGGGGATAGACATGGAGGGCATAGATATGGAGGCTTAACACACGGACACGCCTATTTACGTCACTAAACCCCGCCCCTTCCTCTGATTAGTGTATGTGATATGTTAGGAAAGGATGACCCCGCCCCTGGTGATGCTCTGCCACCTCTGATAGAAAATGCTCCGCAATTGGAGCCCGGCCTGTATCGGGAAAACAGCGGGATTGTCAGCGGGTCTGGGAGCATGGAGGGCAGCACAGCGTGTTGTACACGCCCACCCAGTGACATCATCATCTCCAGGAGCAGCCGGCCTAATTAGTTAATGCCAGGGGAATACAGGGAGAAGATCGGGCACCATCTATAATTGGTCAGTATGTAGCAACATCCCATAACAATACCCGATGTGTTTCCCCCCAGGAAATTCCTAGGGGTTCATCAGGGGACCACAAGGCCACATCAAAAATAAAGTAGGCTTTATCATTTTTGATATGGCCTTCTGATCCCCTGATGAACCCCTAGGAATTTCCTGGGGGGAAACACATCGGGTATTGTTATGGGATGTTGCTACATGTTGACCAATTATAGATGGTGCCTGATTAAGGCTTGAACTTTTAAATGGGAATCCCTTCCATTGAGCTGATGAACTCCAGTAGGACAATCAGATGAGTACATTATTATTGCATTCTGTTTACCAACAAATTTCTTTTGCTGTACCTTTTTGGTATTGTTATGTATATTACTCTGCAAACTGTGTATTGATTTTGGAGTTTTGATATGGGATGTTGCTATATACCAAGCAATTATGGATGGTGCCTGAGGCTTGAACTTGTAAATGGAAATCCCTGCCATTAAGGTGATGAACCTCAGTAGGACAATTAGATGAGTACATTATTATTGCATTCTGTTTACCTACAATTTTTTTTTTAACCTTCTGGTATTGTAACGTATATTACTTTGCATACTGTATATTGATTTTGATACCATAGGCCTAGAGGTCATTCTTGTTTGCACCTTTCTTTGCTATCTAGGACTATTCTAATCAGAAAAAGGATAATTCCTTAATCTAATACACAACTTCTAGTGTTTTTTTTATTTTTTCCATCTTAGTGCTTATTTATTGGAATCTATTATATTCTTGATTCTAGCACAGGTACAGAGTCAGATCTGCCCCTATTTTTCTAAAATAATTTTCTTTTCACTAGCTAATTTTTTTTGTGTTTCACAGGTAACAAGGTGTATTCGGACATTTTTTCCTTGGTAGGGATTAATAGGGATACCAAGGAGAGCCATCTGTGAGTGGGGGCGCCATATCACAGAAACTTAGGGTGCCAACCTCCACAGCCAGGCAGTATTCATTATAGTGAACTAACAGGGTGTAATAGGATACATAAAATTGTAGATTTTTTAATATTTTTTCCCTGATTTAAACCCATTCTCTCTATATATAGATGTGTTTACTTGTCCATTATTTGGAACATGATTTTAGCTTTGTTTAATTAAAGTTATATTTTAAGGTTCCTTGTTTTTGTATGGTCTTTTGTCTTATATCTAGGACTCTCATCCAATTTCATATTGGTTTGCTCCCCTGATGCTGTGGTTAGACTTGAACCCAGGTAGACACCGGATGCTACTCCAAGACAGACCCTCGAAGCCGTGGCAGCTGACCCCCAAGGGGATAGGGAAGGAGAACAGGCCAGGAACTGGTTAGCAAGATGTATGCGGCAGGTAGACAGATGCGGGATCTGGCACAAGCAGGACTGGTACAGGAACAGGGGACCACAGTAAGGGGAGGACCACACCGTGGGTACCTGCTTGCCAGGGCTGGAACTGTCAAGGCTGGATCCCCTGTTGCCTGGGGGAAGTAATAGTAAGCCGGACCAACCTCCTATCCGTCACTGCATCCAGCAACCTGCTCACACTTGGCGTAGTCAGCAGGATGCAGTCTATGGACGCAAAGGTGGCAGACCAAGTGGTCATGGGTGCCCCAAGGGCTAGTACACTGCTGGGGGGCAATGTTAAGCAGCCTCCAAAAGTTTACAGGGAGCAACGCTCTGCTATGGGACTGGACTGAGTGGGTCAGGGTATGTTGAGGATGCACCCCTTGACCCCTGCGATGGAGACAGAGATTGCCATGATGGCCCTGGATGGAGAGGCGAGATGCTCCTTCATATTTCGGCTCCCCTATGAGCGAGATACCTTCAAAAGGTGTTACAAATCTTAGAGGAAATGCATGGGGACCCCACGGACATAGGAGAATTGTGCATGCGCTTGTTTAGCTGTGTCCAAAGGGAGGGGGAGTCCGTGACCCAATACATGAACACGCTGCAGGAGATCCACGCTGCAATCGCTAAGCAGGATGACATAGGCGTGGGGCCTCCAGATTTAATCCTGAGAGACCAGCTAGTGGCAGGCTTTAGAGGTGCGCTGCTTAAGCAAGCCTTGCGTAAGATCCTGAGCGCTAATCCACGCATGACTTTTCAGAAATAGGGGCGGAAGTGCGCAAAAGGGAAAAGGAGCAGGGGGCAGCAGCCTTGGCAGGGATGGTTCGGAGCCACGAAGTACCTACCCCGAACAAGGAAGAGCCAGAGTGGTCCCGCGAATTACATCAGTGAATGCGGAAAATGAGAGCAAAAATCGAGAGCCTGAAGGAAGCCCTTGCTGCTACCTTGGAGTTCAATCCCATACCTCGGGGTAACTTACGCAAAAGATGAAAGAAGTTAGATTAGAGATTGGAGCATAAGAAAAACTTCAGCAGCAGCCCCAAAATTTAATCCCATATCGTGGGGTGAAGAGTGATTGCAGAGGGGTATACTTCCCATGGAGGACAGCGATTCAGACCAAATCACCCACCAGATAAGTGCAGAAGTGAGTGTTGAACGTGTGGAAGAATGTGACACCTGTCAAGAAGTTGCCTACAAGAGAGCCTACGATGAAGATTCGCTCACCCTTCCAAAGGTCATGCCCACTAGAGAGAACGCTGCCCCTGGGAGAAATGGTACGGTGAGAGGAGGGGAACCTCACCCAGAGCAAGGCAGAGCCATGGCGTCGGACATTGAGAAGAGAGAGATGTCGACTCTCTACAGTGAGATGTCTGCGCTGCTCAGTCGCGTGGAGGCGAATCAGGTGGAATGCCAAATTGGATCCAATGGTCCCTTCTGTGAGGATCAACTCAAAGGGGAAGAAGGGGCGTCTACCCGAATAGTCCACCGTAGTATGTCGTGTCCCTGCCTGTTACAAGATCCCAAAGGAGGGGAGAAAGTGCCAAGTATTCCTGAAACACCCACTCCCACGATTCCCGATTGTTAGGAGAAAGAACCACTTGCTTCATTCTCTGAAATGGACACCCGACAGTCCAAGGGAAGTACGTAGGCCAGAAACTCCAGAGATGGATGCTCTGTTGAGCCCGACGTACTCCTGTCCTCTACGATTCAACCTGAACTATGCTGTGCTGAGCAGATGACAGCTGGAATACCTTCCACCTGTTATGACCAAGACCAGTCTATTTGGCAGCATATGGTGCGAGAAATGGAAGAGTGTTAACGCCTGATGAAGGAACTCTCGCCCGTGGAATGGCAAGTTAAAGGAGAGGGGGAGTGTAAGGGGGAGGATTGCACCGTTGGTATCTGCTTGCCAGGGCTGGAACTGTCAAGGCTGGATCCCCTGTTGCCTGGAGGAAGTAATAGTAAGCCGGACCAACCTCCTGTCTGTCAATGCATCCCGTAACATGCTCACACCACCTCAGGTACAGGATCACTGGTGCAGGTAAACAGGAGCGGGTTCAGATGGATCAGAAACAGGACTAGGCACAGACAGGATGGGTTCAGGTATATGTACAGCGGGACGGGCAGGATCACCTGCCGACAGGGCGCACAGGATCAGGTTAGCAGGATGGACAAGATCAGATACTGAGAGCACAGGAACCGTGACCTTATAACTAGGTAACAGGATATAGAAGTAAGGTGCCTTAAATACCTAATGTCTCCCAGCCATTGGCTGGGGACATTTTTAGAACCACTCTCCCAGGAAACCTGAGTCCCATGAGCAGGTCCTGGGACGAGAGAGACACCGGAGGAGCGAGGACAGGTAAGTGAACACGTCGGCGTCACTGCAGGTGGGAGGAAGGGGACACGTTAAGGGACACCGGCACTGTTGTAACAATATTGTTTTCTTTCTATCCAATTCATTTTAATTTATTTTATCAATATACATAACTATAAAGTATCGATACAAAAAAGCACAACAGAGCATCCAGCTCACCATAAAGCAGTAACACAATTATGTAAAAATGTATAAACTTTTATTATTAGAAAATTCATTACACATCATACATGTGTACATTTTTTGTGAGTGCAATATCTTAAGCACACCCCAGTGCACAAAGTGAAGGAGTCGGATTGGACCTTACGTGGTCCTCTGGCAGTTATTTACACTTAGCCTTTTGGCTTTTTAATTGTTTTTAAAAAATGTGCGTTTTTGTCTGTCTTGTATTTTTGAATCTCAATAAACCTTATGTATTATTTTTTATATATTAAGGTGATCCTTGCCCCAGTTTACACACTTCTTTGTCTCTTTGTTTGTCTGCACCTGGAGACAGCCAGTGCCTCCCAGTCTCAGATTGGATGATGAGCTGTTTTCCAAACAAGTTCGCTCATTTCTAATGTCTACCTGTCGGTCACATGGACACACATAAATTATAATGGGTGACCTGTGTAAGTGTCTCTGGTACATGTGAAAAATGACACCACACGTACCGGAAACACTGACATGTGAAAGAGCCCTTAGAAGAAGGATCTAGGATTCCAGCAGGTAGGAGGCATTCCGCAGGGCTCAAATTCAGGGGCAACATTGTTCATTGTGATTGCTAGGCTACTTAACTAGGATGTTACTCCCAGACCTCTGCCAGACATACATTCAGCTACTGTGTGGTTTGTCTCTCTACACCTGCATTCTGTTTGTAGATCTTTTGTTGCCTGAACTTGGACCTCATTTTGACCATCTGTCTGTTTAATCCCTTCTGCACTGATCTGCTATCCTCCTGGTATTCTGACCTTGGAACATTTCCTGACTACGTCTTTGTCTCTTCCTTCTGGTTATGACGTACTCTCCTGGCTTTTGTCCTTGGACTCCTTGATTGTCCCGTCTCATGGTTTGGCATCACAAACAGCTGTCCAATTAGCAAGATCACTACTCTCTGAGATCCTGAGGTTCCCAGTTCTAGACCAGTTAATGGGGCAGCTGAAGACAGATGAAGCTTGAGACTAAGTTTCATGAAAGAAAAAGTTCCGATTAACCCTTTAGCTTACATAACCTAAAAGTTTTGGGAAGTTGAGTGTCCTGGCCCTGATTATCACTTTTTTTTCACCATTTAAATAAAAAAACAAAATAAAGTTTTATTGCCATATTCATACTGACCCAGTGAATCATATTTCCATTTTTTACTGCAAAATGTACGCAATAAAAAGACAACAAAATAATAAAGTAAGACAGATGTGAATGAATTGCGATTTTTCACAATTTCACCTGACTTGGATTTTTCCCATTTTCCAGTACATGATATGGTAAAATGAATGTCCTAAAGTCCACTGATCAACACTATTGTCCGGACTAAATGGCTTTCTATATGAAGCAATGTAATGCATCTTACTGTAAGTGTAGACTATATGTACTTTATAGAAGGACAGTATCCAACGTTGGGTGAAGTAGATACTGTAAATCTTCTTTTTTTCTGCCACATACAGAGCAACGTTTCAACTAGACACAAGTCTTTGTCAAGATTTGCATCTAGTTGAAATGTTGACCTGTTTATGGCAGAATAAAAGAAGATTTATTTACTTCACCCAACTTTGGATGCTGTCCTTCTATTCTATTCATGGCCATTTTGTCCAAGTGAGCTCCTTGGAGTTTTGGACGCAGCATTCGTTTGTGGGTATGATAACTTGATCTCCTGGACGTCCTTGATGAGTGCTGCGGGTAAATTTCTACATTATATGTACTTTATGTCTGTTCACGGTAGGACAATTAGCTAACTGAATGTAAATGAGTAACGATTTTGCAGATCATATTTCTGCTTACACACTGCACTATACCTGGCAGGGATAGTATTGATTAATAATTAATGACATTACTGATTTGCACTGTACTCCACTATCTACTCAGGGGTGCCTTTCCAAGTTTTGTATTGACTAACCTGTTAAAAAGATTCACTCCATTACATATGTTACAATTTATTGTACATACCTTTAGATAATGTAAATCAATAAAATGCTAGTTTAAGCATGTACCAAAACCAAAAAACTGAATTAAAAGCCTCCTGTGTACTTTGACTCATCACAAGACAAGAATGTTCAAAACTGACAGCAGAGTCATTTTGAGATAGGAGAGATATGGTCGTCCATTAATACAATCCAAGCATAAAAGATGGTATGAAAATGTCATATGTAGAAGGGTAATTTCTGGCATGGTATGTGATGATGTAAAAACAAGGAGACGAACTTATGAAGACTTTACTTTTGACATCTGAAAAAATGATAAATGGGGAAGAGAAGGCTCTTTAGCTTGTTCTTGTAATTGCTGACAGATCAACTCAACCCTTGTGAAATTATTCTGCTTTCCAACATGTACGACAATCAATAATTGGAACCAACTAAAAAGATGTGGTATCTATGATACATATTTTAAGATTATCGTAAGCATCAATTTCTCCATATAAACTCAAAAATCTGCATTATGCATAATGTTCATCAATGTGGGCCTGAATAATTGTTTGCAAGATGGAATTAGGAGCAACAGACTAGAAATAGCATTTTGCTAATTTTGCTAACATTAGTGCTATTGACAAGAGTGTTAAGCTAGGAGATGGAAACAGAGTGCACAATAGGGTGATACCCTATGGAAGGAGAGTAGTAGAGTGCTGGTTACGCTCACCTGGTGGTGTTGTGACAGGCACAACTCCTATGTAGGCATGAAAAAATAGCTGATGTTGCCCTTTGGCTGCGGAATCAATCCTCCAGGAGTTATTGGATCCAGTTGGATAAACACGTGGGTGGGCTGCGCTCCTAAAGTGAATCAGTTCTCCAGAAAAGATGATGAGCAAAAGGCTTTTAATTCACAACGCCGTACTGATGCCTTTTCCAAGTGAAGTGTTTTTTTCACTTGAAAAAGGCGCTGGTTGTGAATTATAAGCCTTTTGCTTGTCATCTTTTCTGTAGAGTTGATTCACTTCAGCAGCGCAGCCCACCTACACGTTTATCCAACTGGATCCAATCTACTATTGATAAAAAGCATCTAATAGAATTGTGCAGCCATACAAAAGATGAGAGTCCTCAGGTGTTCATGTGGTATCCCACAAAGTGGCCATTTCTATGGGATGCCAGATATATAGTGTGTTGTCATATACATGCTGTGAATTTTTATGTGGACTGTGCATTTTAAATACATTGTGAGACCTGCTGACAGGCAGCATAAAAAGGGTTGATCTCCTCACAGGCTGGATCAGGTGACTTAGCTCTGTTTTTATATGCAGAAGGTTCAGGAAAAACGCCTCAGGGCAGTCAGCCAATGACTGCAGCGCTACAGTCACATAGAAGGGGAGGAGCCAAGTTCTGAGAAAGAGTTTTAAATTTGAAGTGGCAGTTGATGGTCAGACATCTTGAGAAGAGGAAGCCATTTTGTAGGTGAAGGAATTACCTACCTTCTCCCTGCCGGCTTTGCTTAAAAAGGGTACTGACACTATAGGGGGAGTTAAAAGTCTCCATATGAGGAAGACTACCATTGCACCTCTAGGAGGAAGAATTACCTCAGGGCAGAAACAGAGCACCATGCTGAAGAAGAAACATTCAGACTTAATAAAATCAGAGGTTACTAAGATCTGCCTGTCTGCAGGTACACAGCAATCATCAACCGTGAGTGTAATCCTGTACCTCAGTTTGCTGCTGTTTGTAAATAATAATTTGCCCCCATGACCTTCAGTAAAAGACTTCTGTTTTAAATCTTTATGGCTGCTTCATGACTGGGGCTCATATGTGCCAACTACTACCACCATCATCATCTTCTGCCTAGAGGCAGTTACTGTGCAAACATTGTATTGTGGAGTTTCGTGTGTGTGTGTGTGTGTGTGTGTGTAATTTAAAAAGAAAAGACTCTTCTCTTGATAGAAAGCTTGGCCACCGTAGTAAGATACATCATACCCTGTCAGGAGTACAACCCTCAGCCATACACCACATGAGAACGCCACATTAATACCTCAATTAATGTGTTTTCTGGCTAACATATAAAGCTATTGTATTTGCTTTAACAGAATGGCATGCATCAATTCTTTGCAAATTTTTCTGTATGGGCTGTACACTGTTCAGCTTGAATCAATTGTTGGCTGCCATAAATACAGTGGCTTATGAAAGTATTCACCCCCTTGGTATTTTTTGTGTTTTGCTACCTCACAACCTGGAATTTTACTTGTTTTTTTGAGGGTTTGCATTAGTTTGTGTAAAGAACATACCTACAACTGTGAACATTTGCTTTTCTTTTTATTGTGATGCAAACAAAAAATAGGACAAAATAATTTAAAATTTCAGTGTGCATAGCTATTCACCCCCCTAAAATCAGTACTTTGTAGTGCTTCCTTTTGCAGCAATTATAGCTACAACTCGCTTTGGATAAGTCTCTATGAGCTTTCCACATCTTATCACTGGGATTTTTTGCCCATTCCTCAAGGCAAAACTGCTCCAGCTTCTTCAAGATAGATGGCTTCCTCTGGTGAACAGCAATCTTCAAGTCTGACCACAAATTCTCAATTGGATTAAGCTCTGGGCTTTGACTAGGTCACTCCAAATCATTTAAACATTTTCACTTAAGCCACTCGAGTGTTGCTTCAGCAGTATGTTTTGGGTTATTATCTTGTTGGTTGGTGCAGTGTGACAGACAGGCAGTAAAGACAGATATGTTCCAAGCAAAGTCTCTTTAATGTTCAGCATACTCACAAAATGGAAAACAAAAGGGTATCCTCCAGATCGCAGCAGGTAAACAGGACAGTCGGTATCAAAGACTTGTTGCCATGGGCGACTGCACTGCCGTGTACGCTAAGGTGTGCCAGACCTTTTTGCTCAGCTTGGCTCTGTGTTGCTTTGCAGAGTCTCCTGCTCCGCCAGGTTGCAAACCAAAACTCACACACCCAACCCTGTGCTGCAGGGTTTTTACAAGGAACCTGTGGCCACAGGCCACTTGGAAGACCTGGCCAGGAGGAAGCGAACTGTCACACTACCATCCTGTAGTCTGCTTAAAAAAAAAAAGCCCATGGCAGGTTTTCTTAAATCTGACTTAGGCAAATAGCTTGCCCAAGACCAACACTTTTATTTTGCATTGCAATCACAGCTATGTCTGTGACTGCAATGCACTCCCGCAGCCTCAATATGCTTCTGTGTGCATCCTGGGGGGGACACATAGCGACCCTTGCATATAACACCGGTCATTGCCTCACAGTGTGCATATACCGACAGACCATGTGACACTTGGATTGCACACAGGTGGACTTCTTTTCACTAAGCATGTGACTTGAAGGCAATTGCTTGCACCAGATATTTTTAGAGGCTTCATAGCAAAAGGGGTGAATACATACACACATGCCAATTTTTAGTTACTTAATTCCATAAATTTAGTTTGTGCCTATATTTTTCTCACTTCACTTCACCAACCTAAACTACTTAATGCTGATGTATCATACAAATTGGATTACAAAAATATTTAAACACAGGTTGTAATGTAGCAAAATAGGTAAAAAGCCAAAGGGGTGATTATTTTCGCAAGCCACTGTAGTGTAAGGGCATAATATACATGCCTCTGTGACTGTTGTTAAATTAGGTTTAGTTGGATAAGAAACTGAAGTATGTAAATTCCTTCTGTGTTTAGCATTGCTTCAGAGAAGGATGTCTTGGTTCATTTAATTCTTGTTTAAACTAACGTTAGAAATTATTCCTATAACCTTAGAACAGTAGAAACATTTTAAGGTACTGTATATTACAAAATAATAGGTAATAAAAAAACAAAACAAATGATAATATTAATAAAAATAATTACTTTCTGCTAAACCTATGTATAGGCAAAAAAAATTATAAAACAGCCATGGCTCAACCCCAATTATTATTTTTTGCTAATTAATCTATGTAATAGATCATGTATGTTTTGATGTGGTTAAGATGCCTGTATGCAACATGATTACATCATCGTAGTTATTTTGAAAAAGGGTTTGGTTCAAACCAAAAAGGCGTACATAAATAAAGCCTCTTAAGTTCTACCTTGGAGTGTGGGGCTCTCATCAACAGAACTGTCATCTTCAATCGCCTATCCTCCACCCTATATTATTATTATT
>VIAB01003631.1:121490-134000 GCA_009801035.1 Oophaga pumilio
CTATATGCTAATTTTTTGAGAAGGACCTGTATATAAAATGGATCACTTAGTGCCTATTAATAAACTGGAATGAAGTAATAATATTAAGCCGCTTTGCAGATAGGTTTAAATAATACAATTGCTGGCTTTTCTCGTGCAGAAAATAGAGTATCTCTAAAGCATCATAATCAAAGCAGTATCATGCTGCTTTGGCAAGTAGGAGTTCACAGCTGGGGTTTTAGCAAATCTCTTTATTTCCACCTCATTCACCCTGTGGCTGCTATTTTATACTCACACAATGTTATTTTCTAAATTCTTCCCAAGAGCTCTAGTTAGTTATTTTTAATATTTGCCGCATACAAACTGTCCGGTCCAACAAAGACCCAAAGCAAAGATTGTTCACAAGTGAATTGTCACACACAGATGAATGTGTATGAGTAATAGGATGATTCAATTCCAAAAGTGCGCCTTACTCGCCCTGTCGTGTCGTATCTCAGCTTCACTACTATTCTCTTAGTATATCAGCCCTAAAACTAACCAGGCTTTTCTCTCTTTCAGGTGGTCTGCCTTGTATATACGCCTTACTCAGAGCAACTTTCCACCTGTTATCATCATGTTCCTTTTAGCTTCAAAATTCTCTGCTTTTATCCTATACTGTAAGATTATATTGTCTATGTGTCATTTTTGTGAGTTAGGTTTATGGTGCCCTACCTCAGGACATTTAGGGCAGCCTAAAGTAGTGACAGACATCTAGATGCTAGGACTGTGTCATGTTTTCTCATGTAGTATTACTCAAAAAATCATAGTTTGAGATGCAGCGCACGTGCCGTGGAGGCACCGCTAATTACGACTGACTTACCACACCTCCTCTTGCACCTTCAAACGTTAATTGTTTTTTCACTATATCATGCATAGCTAGAAAACTCTCAATTAATGGTGGGTGCGGGGGAAGATGTAGATCATGAATATTAGGGACACCTTGGTGATCACAACATTAAGAGGACTCCCCCACTGGATAGTGAACCTGGCAGGCTGGTGGAGGATGAAGCGCTGGGTACAGAAGTGCGCAGGCTTGGACTGGCCCACAGGAGAACAGAAGAATCCTCCTGTGGGCCTCTGTGGAATAGTGAGTCACCACCTTCTTATATGAGCAGTAATTGGCACTACATTCTTGATTCACTATGTACATTTGTGATTGAGGATAATGTCACATTTGCATGTAGCTGAAAAGTGGGGCTCTGGATTTGGTTTCTGGTGGGCCCCTTGGCAATCCAGTCCGACACTGGAAGTGCGGCACCAATCCAGGAGGTGAGAATGAATGTTTTTTTTTTTTTGCTTTTTTTTTCACCTTTTTCGTCCTATTAAAAAAATGGTTGTCCAATAGTGGACAACTCCTGTAAGGAATGATCAATTAAAGTTAATTTGCTAAATATGTCATAAGAAATAAAATCAATCAATTAATTTTCGTCATATTGAAACTTAGTAAGTCACTCCTTAACAGTGAAATTGTTACATCAAAAAGGAAAAGTCATGGAGTTTTTTTAAATCACAGGATCAATAGACAAGGTAATAACATGCAAATGATGAAAAATGGAAACAAAATTTTAGAAACTTCTTAATTTATTCAGTATTGATTATAAGCACAGAAATACACGTACACTACTTACATATCTTGGCTGCTATCAATGAGGTTTTTATTGATTGAGGAATGTTCTGCCACACTGAATGCTCTTGAACACACAAAGATCCACTGCTGGCAGCTCCCTTTGCAATTTCCAACGACTGATGTCCAAAATGTGTGGAGACAAATCTGGAGACGCTGACATCACCATGATAGCACGTTTAGACCACGCATGCTGCTCACAGTAGTTGCAAATGGAGCTGCCAGCAGAGGATCTTGAGGATTTGTTTGCTCAAGTGTATTCAGCGTGGCAGAACTTTCCTCAGACAACCATTAATAACCTCATGGAGAGCAAAACAAGGCATATACATGTGTTTATTTCTGCACATGGTGCTCAGATTTAATACCAAATAAATTGAGATGTTTCAAAAATTTGTTTTGAATTTTTTAATAATTTGCATGTTATAAAAATGTCTATCGATCCTGTGATTATCATAATTTCATGACTTTTCCTTTTTGGTGTTACAATTTTAATGTTGAGGAGTGTGTATTACCTGTTGCAGTGTGATCTTTAAAGGGGTTGTCCACTACTACGGCAACCCCTTCTTGATCTAAATGTTTGGGGCCGATAAGATAAAAAAGCTTATACTCACCTCCCGTGCTGGCGCCGTTCCAACGGTGTCAGCATTCGTGGTCCCGGGGCTCTCATGTGGCTGTTGTGACACGTGAGCCTTGTGCCCAATCAGCGATGGCGTCACTGTCCATGCCTTCATACGAATTGAACATGAAAAGGAAGTCAGAGGTAAGCTGCAGCCCGGGCTTCCTCTTCATGTTCAAAATGTTTGAAGGTGGGGCTAGTGACGCCAGCACTGATTGGGCGCCGGCCACCACGTGTGACACAACCACATTAGAGCCCCAGGACAATGAGTGCTGACACCGCTGGAACGGCGCCGGCACAGGAGGTGAGTATAAGCTTTCTATTTTATCTGGGCCAAACATTTAGATCAAGAAGGGGTTGTCCTAGTAGTGAATGTTGAGGCCGTTGACTGCCACTTGGAATCCAGAGGGGAATTTACGGTGCTTTTTCTTACAACAGGTTGACTTATGCCTTATGTTTTTTGCTTTCTTTTTTGTGGGGTAACTTTTTTCTGGATCAATAGTGTGAACCAAGGTTTTAACAAAAATGAGTCACAAAAAGATTGTGAACTAATGATCTTTTAAGGCTTCAATCTCCAACTAAAAGCAACAGATACATGTGTACAAAAGTGGAAAAAGTACAACAAAACTAAAATATTTAGAAATATATTTAAATTATTAAAGTATTACTATTAGAAATCAGTACCTATTGAGAAATCTCTAGTTTACTTTATGCCATCATTTCAACCTTGAATTAAATTAGTTTTTCAATTAGCAAATTATGTATCATAATGTATTTGTGGGTATGGACATACCCCGCATCCACATCCATCACCTGCTTGGACTTGATTGACATTTTTTTCAACCCTACTAACTATTCAGCTTTGTAGTGAAAATATGCAAAGTGGAAAAGTAAGACTTATTGGTGCCCTATGGCAATTAGATGTCATTTTGAATGTCAGAAATATAAAGTTAGAGATTTAAGAAGGATAATAGCATCTCCTTATTTTAGAAGCTGTTAAGGGTTAATGAATAGAAAGAAGAATCTCTGGTCCAAAACAGCTGCAAATTAGTATATGAAATGAAGGATCCAGGAAGCAGCTTCTCCATTAAAGTGCAGTATGGGGCACTGCTTCCCGCACCCATCTCCGCTCATCATTTTTGCAGTAATTAATTCTTGATTCAGAATCCCATCTGGGGTATTTGGGCCTCCAGTTTGCATGTAATGATCATTTACAGTCTTCCATGAAATAATGTTATTTGTCACTTACGTAAGTCTGTCCTGGCCATTAGCAAATAACATAGGCCGGATATCTGCATCCTTACACATGGCCATGTATCTGAGAATGGAGCAGCATACGTGTACATGTGCGCGTATTAAGTGACAAGCAGTTCTTACATAGCCAGACACAATAATAGATGCTAATATTGACTAATCTACTGTTCATTACACTATGGAGTTTTTATTTCAAGGAAAACAAATAATTGTTTGCCTAAATATAAATAAAACCTGCCCAAAATGTATCCAGCCATCAAATACTCTTAACAGTGTACAAGGTGCACAAAACAGACTCAATGAACATATAAGTCCAGGTAGACGTAATTCTAATGACCTCATTATATACCTTTAGGCTGGAGTCACACGAGTGTTTTTTCTTTCATCTGAGAGAATTGGGACCAATTGTGCTAATTACACTCTGGTCAGAGATTGATCCAATTTTCTCAGGTGAGGTGAAGATGGAAAACAAGTATTTCTCCATTCTGTCAGTCTGTGAAAACCAGACTGCACTCAGATGTCATCCGAGTGCGGTACGATTTTTTTTGATAGCCCAATTCCTTGCATGGCAAATTGTACATGCTGTGATTTTTTTCCTTTTCGGTCAGAAGAAAAAATATCAGACATGTGCAAGGCATGTCCAAGTGCGATCCAGTGTTTTGTCAGATCACACTCGGACCGAAAATACGGTTGTCTGCATGAGCCCTAATATTGTGTAACTGCAAAGAGAAGATCTATAAGAATAGAAAAATGCGTCACAAAAAGAGAGTTGGCTGGTGATCTTCTAATGCCTTGGTCTCCGCCTAAAGACAACATATACATGATTTGATTAAGAGTGAAAAAGTACAAAAAAGTAATGTAGCAACATAAGAAAAAAGGGGGTGGGGGTGTCCACTACTATAAAACGCCTTCTAAAAGGGAATCTATCATCAGGTTTTTGCTATCTAATCTGAGAGCAGGATAATGTAGTGAATAGGGACCTTGATTCCAGTGATATTTCACTTACAGGTGCTATGAATGTGTACAAACTCACACAGGGGAAAAGCCACACATACAATCAACTGGTCCCCGTACAGACTAGAGAGGCCCTAGCTGCACAACTAAAAACACCACCATGGACTTAACTCCCTTAAAGGCTGTTGAGGGGGTTTTCGTACCTCCTGAGGAACCAGAGAGGGCATCACAACACACTGCCAACAAGGGAAGAGGAAAGTGTAAAGTAAGATACAAAAATCATGGGTGATAAACTAAAACATATTCATATAGAGTAGAGAGGAATGCTAAGGAGAACCAAAAATAAAAGGAACAATTATAGTCTCCCATAAACACAACAGTGGAAAAAAGAAAAGGTGTTTTGATGGAAAGCAAATAGACTGCAAGAATACAACTGGAGTTTACCAAGCAAGGTAAACCCTTTAGCTGGGCTAGAACTCCTGAACACACATCAACCAAGAGGTATAGCCAGCAAGGAAGTGCAGTGAAACATGAACATATAAAACCCCACTCCACATCAAGAAAGGAAAACAAAGACAATAGAAACCATCAGCATCTGGACAGGGAAAAGGGCAACAGCTCAGCAGACAAGGGAACCGACCACGCAACAACAGGTAACCAGATTAAATCCCCAAACAGAGCTATGACAACTGGGCTGCTTGCTGAAGTTTTAATAATCTGCTAATAAATCAGTGATTTTATGACTAGACTGCTAGCATTCCTGCTGCCATGTAGTCCTCCATATTCATGAGCCCTGTATAACCCCGCCCCACCACTGTCTGGCAGCTTTCTGCCTACGCAAAGGGCACACAGAAATTGGTCAGTCGTGTGGGCGGGGTTATACAGAGCTCAGCATTCAGAGAACTGCTAGACCTGCAAGTGACAAATCACTAATATCAATGACTACATCATGCTGCTCTCAGAAGGGGTAGCAAAAACCAGAATCTCTTTAAACCAGTTCATGGTCCAATAGATAATAAAATAACCTATACTCACCTCCTGCAGCGGCGCAGGTCTGACTATGTCAAGTCTGCTTTTACAGGGGTGGAGGTTTGGAGGCGCGACATGTGTTGTGTCACGTAACTGCTGCAGCCAATCAGCAGCCGCTGATCAGTTGTTGCTTATCAATATTCTATCAGTGGCCGCTGCTTAGTTACAACAGTAACAACAATGTAATGTCACTAACCGGGAACAGCAGAGCTGATATTGCTAGAATGGCACCTCTGTGAGAGGTGAGTATAGATTCCTATAATTTTCTTTGGGGCCTTGAATTGATTAAGCAGGGGTTGTCCAGCAATGGACAACCCCTGTAAAGTATTACTATTAGAAATTAAAAATTATTTAGAATTTTGCAGTTTACTGTACTCTATAAATGCAGTCTTGCTCGACCCATTGAATGAGGTTTTTTTTATTTCAAATTTGCTCTTTTATTAGGTTTATAACAGTACCATGATGTATCTGAAGGGAATAGACACTTGTTTAGCCAGGCATATACACTGTACGAAGACAGAAAACAGAACAGGTTCTGACATATACCACAGATGTTCACAGCACTGCAGCAAAAGCAACACTGACACTAGTCACCTCTGCAATTTCTAAAATCCTTAGGCTTGTTAAAAAAAAGTCAAGTATTTGCTGTAAAATAGTATCATAAAAATAAGTAGTTAATGTCACCATAATTTCTGGAGATTCCTTCCACTTCTCCTGAAGTACACACCATACAAAATCTTGATAAAATGCAGTACACATCGCTGTCATTTCCCTGCTCATTTCTTAGGTAAAGCCCCAAGGAGCCGTCATGTCTATTTTATGATGATACGGTATATATTAGAAATGCAATAATACCAATAACAGGAAGTCAGGATTGGAGCAAAATGTTTGTAAAATCTGAAAAACTACTACTAAGTGTTGGTCTGACATTGAAATGAACACATTTAGATGAACATCAAAGCAACAAATGTCTAAATACTCGACTAAATAAAGACAAAGTGGGCCTGGTTCATTATTGCCTTTGTACCTTTTATTGGCGTATTTTTGCCTGTTTTTCATTTGCGCTGAATTCTTTCTTCAATTTGCACCTTTTTTAAAATCTATTTTAAATATGTTTGCCTGTTTTTCTTATGCAGGAAGGGCTTCAGGTTCCCTGATTGTCGCAATTTATTTTTGTGTAAATGTATTACAGTTCCCCCTGAAGTGATATTAAGAACTATTAAGAACTCCTGAATTTTTTTTTGCAAATTTTGCAACATTTCAGTGGAACGTTGTAACTTTTTTCACTAATATGTCGCAAAAAAACACAGCAAATTTTTATTTTCAAACCAAGTACAGGCGCTCGGTGCACCCTTGGTGTGACCAAACATTTAAGTGCACCTTCCCACCTACCATACTTATTTTCCCCCTAAATTACAAACTAGGATCCCACAGGGCATGAATATAATACAGGATTTGATATTGCAATATACTTAATTGGGTTATTATATGGGCCTCTAGATATTTTTTGATGTCTGTACAAATGGTTATATTGTTTTTACATGCTCTCTTCTTTTAATCCACATCCACATGGGGTTAAATTTAGTGGGTAATGGTAGTTAATTAACTAGCACACAAGTGCTGGAAAGAGAAGTTGTATAAGTCAGGTCAGTATTTGCGTTCAGAAGACCATGAATAAGACTGTATAGTCGAAACGCGTTGGGATACTAGGTGGTCTGCCATCATGTCTCTTTTTTATATGTAAGAAATAAACGTGGAGTTTTATTTTAACAAGTATCTTAACTGGATAAATAGTTTTTCCTACGTAAAAGTTTGACCACACCAAGGGTGCACTGAGCACCCACACTTGGTTTGAACAATCAAGTTTATGGGTCCATGAATAACATCGGGCCGCACTCAAGTGACACCGATGACTAACTAAATCGAGAAGGTGGATCTTTCTAGAGGTCCACCTTCTAGAAAAACGGATCCCACTCTGATCAAAGTCTGAGTAGCATAATGTAACCATTTTTCTTGGATGGAGCGAAAACCATCAGGTCACCCTGTCCTGGGAAGTATAAGTTGTTGAACTTCCCTTTTATTTACTGGCAGCAAGCAGAAATGTTGAAAATAGAAAATACTTTTATTATGGCCCACTGTGACAAAAATAGCTCAAACCCCCAAAACTATCAGACTCTACAGAAACAATCAGGCATGTTGTGAATGCAATTACAATTTATAGGGGTGTGCCAGGACTACAATATTGATCCTAAGGGCTCGTGCACATGATCATATCATTCCAAATGCAATCTGACAAAACATCGGATTGCACTCAGACCAATGTTATGCTATGGCGCTGTGCACGTCTGATTTTTTTATTATTTTTTTTTTAAATCGCAGCATGGCTGAGTTAGATTTGATTATCGGATAGCACTTGGCTTTGCAAGTCTATGAGTCCATTGAAAATGTAGGACAGCACTTGCATGACATCAAAGTGAAGTCTGATTTCCATGGACTGACAGAATGGAGGAGATGGAGAAATCCTTTTTTCCATCTTCTCATCAGAGATTACATCATGCTGTGATGATGCTCTGTTCAAACTGTGATCGGAAATTGATCAGAGTGTGATTAGCATAATTGTCCCGATTCTCTCGGATGAGAGAATATACAGTCATCTGCACTTAGCCTTAGAGCAGGCCATCAATATCAGATGGGTGGAGGTCCAACACTCAGCAATCTCAGCGTTTAAAGCGAACCGGTCAGAGAATTTAATACGTAAACTACAGACAGTGTCAGGTTGGCGCAGTTATACTGATTACAATGATACCTTGGTTGATGAAATCCATCTTGTGGTTGTTGTTTAATCTTTATTTGTACTTTTGAGTTAGGATGGAGTCACACTTAACGTATAAAAAAATCGGTCCGATTTTGACAGCTGAGAATCGCCTCAATGTTTCGTGAATAGTGATCTGTATATATATTAGATTAGGTGGCAAATTCTATTTAAAGCATGGAGAACTTTGGTTTCCCATAAAAACTTATTTAAGTACTTACTTGGGGGTGTGAGACTCATCCACACGGTGACCAACTTGGAACTCATGCGATTTGCTTCGGTGCAAGGAGGTGAATCCAGGGATAAGGTGGATGAGCTTCCTGGAAGAAGGAGGCGGGGTGCCTGGTGGTTTCAGCTTGTTCCTCCTTCTTATAGGAGGGGTGCCAGGAGGAGTCATAGTGGTTACTATATTAGGTGTCCTTGGTGCATTGTTGTGAGCTGTATGTCGCTGACGAGGAGATGGCGGTAATGAGCGGTGCCCAGTCTCTGAAGGTTGGCATGAGCCTGGATATGCTTCAACAGTCAACCTGTCTACATTAGTGTACAGGGATCCATGAGCTACAGGCAAATGGCAGTAGTGCTGGATGCATTTAGGCTGCAGTTTTGGACTCTGTGACAGATGTGTTCGGATCCACTGAGCCGTCTCTTGCTGGGTGACAGGACTGTTCTCCTTCCCTGTTTCGGTAGCGGGCCACTGAATGGCCCAGTCTTGCTTAGACAGACTGCTTCCTATAAATTAAACAAGCAAAGGTTAGTAATAGAAGCAAGAAATAGTCACATTTATCAAACAACACATGAA
Organism: Oophaga pumilio; assembly: GCA_009801035.1. Classification (NCBI taxonomy): domain Eukaryota; kingdom Metazoa; phylum Chordata; class Amphibia; order Anura; family Dendrobatidae; genus Oophaga; species Oophaga pumilio. The sequence goes on from VIAB01003631.1 coordinate 130,597, forward strand.
AATGATCCACAACACAAAGGCAGAGGGCTACACAGTGACTGGTTGTACAATGCTACACAAAGTGGCGCAGCCTTTACGTTGGTGATTCTGGCCCAGACTTCTGAACCCTAAATATGCGAACAACAATCTGTCATTAGTTTCTATATCAGGTGCCTTCATCTGTATTGGGACAGCTAGATTAATACTCACAAAAACATTGATTTTTCTTTTTTTTTGTGGTAAAGATCAAATAAAGAAATAAACCTGTTTTGTAGAGAAGTCATTTTGTGTTGTTTCTTTAGTTGTTTTTCAGCTTACAGTACAACTAGTAACTATAACCCTAATTCGGGACTGCAGTTTATTACAGCCTTGTGGTGTGTCTGTCACTCTATCATAAATCAGAGACCCCCCTCCACCCAGGAGGCAGAGTAATAAAGCAGCATGTTTTTAAGCTCGGTCCATTCCATGTCATCCTACTACCTTGAAGCATCTGATGGAAGATGAATTTCTACTGTATCTCCATAACATAAGAAGATTTCTAAATCAATGGCCACAAAGCCTGATTCTGCTCCTGTACATGAAGTTCTGGTGATACAATTTTAGATCAATTTACATATAAAAGTCAGACATGAAGCATGATAGTCTAAGTCCTACCATGGGCGTCCGTAGTGATCTCAAGCAATACAACTATGCCACTCCTCCATGCATAATAATCCTGGTTACTGAAAAACTTGACATTGTAAGTCCCATTGCTCCAAAGTGTGGCCCCATACTGGATTATTAAGGGATTCTCCCCTTTTATACAAGTGATAGAAGGAGAACATGTGATAATTAGATTTCGTAATGTACATTCTATTAGAATCTGGATATAACGGCAGAGTTTGTTTGCCGATCCACGCTCGCGGCTGCATGGACAGAGCTTCTGAATGTCAATCATGGCCCCCAAGAGCCAATATCATCTATTTTTCACAAACATTATACTAATAATTGAGATTTCTGTACGTGCTCACAATAGTGATTTATTAAAATAGTTTATAATTGTCAATGCTGATGCTGAATAGGTTTGTGCAAGGGTGCAACTGTAGGGGGGTGCAAATGTCACAGTAGCGCCCAGGATATAATATTGGTAAGGCCAAAACATCTTCTGCCATACACAATGCTAACAGTATTTTAAATGGCACATGGTACAAAATAGTCCCCCATTTTCCCTGTGTGGTTTGTACGATAATGCTCATTTATCAAAAATGCCTTACAGTAAGATTGTGCACCAGGTTCATTCATCGGAACATTGGACTGTTCTGCTGCATAGTTCATGAACCTTCTTATCCTAGCAAAATCCAGAGCGGCCATAAAAATTAGCTATCGCCTGTCACAACGCGAAATTCACCACAATACCCAGCTGAAGTTAATATTAAGAGGGGAGACTGTCTGCTATCAGCCTAATATAACTTAACAGTGTGTATACAGAGGAGATATTCTAAACATATAACCTCTTTAAAGGAGTTAACTGATGTGGTTAAATTGGCATAGTTAGACAGCAAGAAAATAAGCAAGTTTGCAATTGACTTGCTTTTTATATCTGCCGTTGTTCTCATGCTATGAGAGCTTTTTGTCTTGCACTGTAACTTGTTGCCAATGAAACTGACCATAAAAGAGAGGCCGAACATGGGCAATAGCTACATTCAACGCTGACATCTGACAGTTAACTCTTCAGATCCAGTCACCTATCTCCGAACCATTCATTTCTATAAGCATTATGAAAATGTTGTTCACTTTCCCCTCCCTGTTGGATCCTGACCTCGAGTTGCTGTTATTAGTCCTGTAAAATCACAACCCCCGTGTCCATATTGTAGGTAGTATTCATAATCACTGCTCACCTTCCCAATGTGGTCCTAAGCCCTGGGCTTATTCAAAGGCAGTGGTATCTCTCTATATATGTAAATGTACAGAATACAGTGCAGAGTTTTGAACAAGTGCTTACACCCCCATGTAACATTGAAGTCTGCTGAAAACTCCACCAGAATAGACAGGAAATACCAGTTTAATATGGCCACTATGAAAATTTCAGGACTACTAATTTTGTTTAGTTATTAATGAAAATTGTAATATGAAAAAAGTAATTATCAGACATTGTTAAATAATACATGCAACACAAAAACCTTTCCCATTAAGCTTTCCTCCAATCTTAAGCATAGCTTTCATTGTTGAGAAGCACCTCATGAGCCACAACACCAGCACATTTTAACATAAATTCATCAAATGTATTACCTGAGAAGCTCTTCTTTAATGAAGTCATAGTGAGACCATTAAGATTTTATGTCTACAAACCTATCAAGTGTTTCATATTACTTTATACCTTATGGATATTTAGGCTTGGCAGAGTCCTTACCATAGGGAGTTTTATTGCCACTAAGCAAGCACCAAGCATTTTGCCTACAATTAGACACACATCAGTTCAGAGATAATTATGAAACACATCTGTCTCTCGACTGTAAAAGTTATTTTATACTGCGTCCATTTTAAAATTTATTGAAACACAGTAAAGAGTTATTTTATACAGCGTACTTATGTTAATGTCGTGCTCCCTGGCGGACACTGACAGGAAAGGGCCCCTGTGAAAGAACAGTATATGGGCCCTTTTCAGTCCAATAGCTTATCAAAATGCAAAATTACATCTTGCTTTGGAGGTAGGAGTGGCCCCCTTACTTCTTGGGCCCCTGTGCACCAACTATGTCCGACATTGGTCGTGATTGCAACATGCTATCATACTGTACCTTCAGATTACAGTGCCGTGTATACCAGAGCTAAAGTGGCATGTAAAAGTTTGGGCACCCCTGGTCAAAATTAATGTTACTGTGAACAGTTAAGCAAGTTGAAGATGAAATGATCTTTAAAATGGCTAAAGGTAAAGATGGCATATTTCTTCTGTATTTTAGCAAAAAAATACAGTATTGTCATTTTTTACATTTCAAAAATTACCAAAAGGAAAATGGGCTGATGCCAATGTCTGGGCACCCTTGGAGATTTGTGTGCTCAGATCATTTTGATCAAGGTTTCAGACCTTAATTAGCATGTTATGGCTTGCTTCCTATCATCGATAGGAAAGGCCAGGTGATACAAAATTCCCAGCTTTATAAAAACCCAGCCCCTTCTAACCTTGTGCCAAAAAACAGCAGCCATGGGTTCTTCTAAGCAACTGACTAGCACTCTGAAATTGGTGGAGGCCTACAAAGCAGGAGAAGGCTATAAGAAGAAAGCAAAGCATTTTCAAATTACCCTCTCCTCAGTCCGAAATGTAATTAAGAAATGGCATTTAACAGGAACAATGGAGGTCAAGATAAGGTCTGGAAGAAGAAGCAGAATTTCAGTGAGAGCTGCTCCGAGGATTGCTAGAGAAGCAAATCAGAATCCCCGCTTTACTGCAA
>VIAB01003632.1:113756-128445 GCA_009801035.1 Oophaga pumilio
TGTCCAAACTTTTGGTCTGTACTGTATATATATACATGTATATAAATACACACACACACACACACACACACAACACTGCTGCATGGACAGTGTCGCACTCAGTACTAATACATATGGACATTTACATACCCTTCCAGGTCATGTGATTTCAGATCATGTAATCAAGGTCCTTGAGCTAGTCAGGTGGAAGGTTCTTCAGCTGCTCACTCAAGACGTGCAGCCTCTGTGCAGGTCTTGGTACCTTCCACTCCTGCTCTGCACCAGTTAGATAAGTGTGGGGCTGGAGGAGAGAGCAATTCTCTCAGTGACCACCTTCATGCAAATCGAACATTAAAGGGAATCTGTCACCTATTTTTTTCCCCTACGAGATGAGGCCACCGCCATTAGCGGCTTATCTACAGCATTCTGTAATACTGTAGATAAGCCCCCGATGTAACCTGAAAGATAAGAAAAACGAGTCATATTATACTCACCCGGGGTGGTCCGGGTCCGATGGGTGTCGCGGTCCGGTGCCTCCCATCTTCTAGCAATGACGTCCTCTTCCTTGCTTCTGTCGCGGCTCCTGCGCAGGCGTAATTCTCTGCCCTGTTGAGGGCAGAGCAGAGTACTGCAGTGCGCAGGCGCTGGGAAAGGTCAGAGAGGTCCGGCACCTGCGCACTGCAGTACTCTGCTCTACCCTCAACAGGGCAGAGATTAACGCCTGCGCAGGAGGTGCGACAGAAGCAAGGAAGAGGACGTCATTGCTAGAAGATGGGAGGCATTGGACCCGGACCGCGACACCCATCAGACCCGGACCGCCCCCCATGTGAGTATAATATAACTAATTTTTCTTATCTTTCAGGTTACGTCGGGGGCGTATCTACAGCATTACAGGATGCGGTGGCCGCATCTCATAGGGGAAAAAATGGGTGACAGATTCCCTTTAAGAGGAAGTGAAAGAGCAGCTGCAGCCCTGGCTTCTTCTTGATGTTCAACACGTCCAAAGGCAGGGACAATGGAGCTGGCACTAATTGAGCATAGGGCTCAAGTGACACAACAATCTCTCGTGAGCCCCAAGAATATGAGTGCCAGCACTGCTGAAATGGCATCGGCACGGTCAGTGAGTATTTTATTTTAACAAGGCCAAACATAAGGAGTGGACAACCCATTTAAGAAATAATTTTCTGTTAAAACATTTCCAACACTCTGAACATGAAAAAGGATTCTCCTCTGTGTGACTTCTCTGATGTTTATTAAGAATTGATTTCTGTGTATAATATTTCCAACATTAAGAACATGAAAAAGGTTTCTCCTCTATGTGACTGTCCTGGTGACTAAGAAGAGATGATTTCTGCACAAAACATTTTCCACATTCTGAACATGAAAATGGCTTTTCCCCAGTGTGTGTTCTCTGGTGCTTAACAAAAACTGATTTCTGGTTAAAACATTTCCCACATTCTGAACATAAAAAAGGCTTCTCCCCTGTGTGAGTTCTTTGGTGTGTAACAAGATTCCATTTCAGGTTAAAGCATTTCCCACATTCTGAACATGAAAAAGGCTTCTCCCCTGTGTGAGTTCTCTCGTGCTTAACAAAATTTGATTTCTGTGTAAAATATTTCCCACATTCTGTACAGGAAAAAGGCTTTTCCCCTGTGTGGGTTCTCTGGTGCTTAATAAAATTTGATTTAAGTGAAAAATATTTCCCACATTCTGCACAGGAAAAAGGCTTTTCCCCTGTGTGAGTTCTCTGGTGCTTAACAAAATTAGATTTTTGGTTAAAACACTTCCCACATTCTGAACATGAATAAGGCTTCTCCCCTGTGTGAGTTATCTGGTGCTTAACCAAATCAGATTTCTGGTTAAAACATTTCCCACATTCTGAGCATGAAAAAGGCTTCTCCCCTGTGTGATTTCTTTGGTGTATAACTAGATTCCATTTATGGTTAAAAAATTTCCCACATTCTGAACAGGAAAACGACTTCTCCCCTGTGTGAGTTCTCTGGTGCTTAACAAAATATGATTTCTGGTTAAAACATTTCCCACATTCTGAACACAAAAAAGGCTTCTCCCCTGTGTGAGTTCTATGGTGTATAACAAGATTCCATTTCTTTTTAAAATATTTCCCACATTCTGAACAGGAAAAAGGCTTTTCCCCTGTGTGAGTTCTCTGATGTGTAACAAGAGCTGATTTCTGTGTAAAATATTTTCTACATTCTGAACAGGAAAATGGCTTCTCCCCTGTGTGAGTTCTCTGGTGCCTAACAAGATGTGATTTCTGGTTAAAACATTTTCCACATTTGGAACAAGAAAATCTGTTCTCTGTTATGTGAATTTTGTTATGTTTAGGAAAAGAATTTCCAACGGGAAAACAATTTTCATGTTCTGAACGTGAAAAGGACTTCTTTGATTTTGGAGCAGTTTGATTTTTAATGCTTATTTTGTGACTTTGATTTTCCTTCATAGTCGATAATAAATTAGAAAACGGGACATGTTTCAAAGAATCAGATGACAGATCTTTCCTGTGAATGGATGATGGTATATCTGGAGTAATGGCATTCACTTCAATTGTATCCTGTGGGACCACAAGATCATCTGATTTAAAAACTGAAGATGTCAGTTGTCCCTCTGATCTCCTAGTACAGTCATCTGCCAAGAACAAAAACAAATATTTTTTAATAAAATATCCTTGAAATTTATATTTTTTAAATTTCTACTTAAACTGTCCGTAAAAATGGCATGTAAAAATATTGAATCATTCATCAAGACAATGACAGTTCACACTCTGATAGAAAATCTCATATGATGAACCAGTAAAGCATGGTGTTCAACTGTTTGTTTATTCTGTCCCCCAAATATGGAATGAAAAGCCACCAAAAAATGTTATGTAGGTGAAAATAATACAAAGAAAAACTTCTACTCATCTCTGTGTTGGGTAATAAAATGGCAAATGTGCACTGTTCAGTCGCTAACATTCACTGGGTGCCAATATCCCTAATGTGGCTGTGGAGTCAAAATAATCACTACTCCTATAGATTAATTCACTGGGGGCTATAATTTCAAAAATGGAGTCTCTTTATGGGGCTTTCCACTGCTCTGGTTTCTGCCATTTTGTCATGTTAGGGCTTCTGCAAATGGTGTGTCCCATCTCCTCTGGGATCTGCTCCAGCGATGTGTGTTTCTGTCACAAGGCACCACCTTATTTATTCTGCATGTGGAGCTGGGAATAGAGGAGATGTTGGAACCAGAAGCTCTGGCAGGCACAGGTTTTGTGCAGCCACTAAGATTAAGGTGCCTGGGACCTGTTGTACCATCCGATCTGGCAACATGGGTGTGTGTACAGCTGAAGTAGTCTGGACACACACCCAACTGGAAAGCACCACACCCTACTAAAGCTCAGAGCATACTGCCAGAAGCTGTCTTCTGATTTTGTATTTTCTCTGCCGACCTCGTTCTGACCCGGCTACCTAACTATTCTTCTTGCCATACACACCACAGAAGAGTAGGTAATACCATGGCCCAAGCCTAGGAATCTCTATGTAAGTCCAGAAACATGTAGGGAGTCTAAGGGGGCCACCAGACAAGTCCTTGAGGGGAGATATGTGTCATCGCAGCTGATAGCTGGGGTGATGTGAGCTCAAAAGTATGAGAGTTATTTGGCCATTCCAGGGCCAGGTTTTACAAGCGGTCATAAGAGATGGGTGGGAATGAACGCTCACATATCCCAACTCCAGGGGCGTGGTATTGCAGATTAAATGGAGGCAGAGTCTCTCATTTAGTGTCTGTGTTTGGAGGTGTGGAGACTTCCAGTGTGTGTTGCTAAAGGTACTGACCTGAGTGGGTGGAGCCGCAATACCATATGGACTATTAGTTTTCACTTTGTGCCTGACAAGGCTCTATTTTGTTTTGCCAACTGGAGTGGTTTATGAAGTTGAGTAAACTAGCCTGGACTTTTCATGAAAACCGCCTCCTGTGCCTACCTCAAGAGCAGCTGAGCACAGACTTCTACAATTGGTGCTAGAAGCACAGGCATGAATCCCAAGAAACAGTGTGACTGCCGATAAAGCATGTCCTGGGTGAAAGTGGCTGCAGGAGCAAAATCTGACAACATGGAGGAATTGATAAAGCAACTGGTACAGGCTAATCTCCAGCAGCAACAGAAGTGGCAGCAGCTACAGACGGAGCACCGGCAGCAAATGGAACTCCTAACTGAGGCAGTCCTTGGCAGGACGACTGCCCCAACCCCAAATCCAGGTGATGACTCTCACATGAGAAAGACGGTAAAAAGAGCATTGCAAAAGATGACCCCATGAGATGACGTCGAGGAGTTCCTGGCGGTGTTTGATAGGGTGGCAGAGAGGGAGAAATTGCCTCCGGAGCAGTGGGCGGTGATTCTGGCACCATATTTGACAGGTGAACCACAGGCTTATTATGACTTGGCGTTGCAGGACGCATAAGAATAAGCCATGTTGAAGGCCGAGATCTTGGCTTGTTTAGGACTGACTGTCAGGGCGCAACCGGTGCACGAGTAGGCTTGTCGCAGTGACAAACCTCCCCTGTCCCAAATGGGGAAAACTTTGGAACTGCCCTACTCAGGGACCTAACTCTTAAGGGGCATTTGAAAATGGAATTGTGTTAAATGGTGTGCCTCAGGAGCCAGGGACTGACAATTGGTTCCCTCAGTTTAGGGATCTGCTTCATAGAGTAACCAAGCCAAGGAGCGAGGTGATAGAGCAGTTATTTGTACCAGGACCCTATAGACGCAGGGTGTTAGACATGGCTCATTCCCATGTGGTGGGTGGTCACCTGGGGGCAGATAAGACCCAGGAGCGCATTCTGCAGAGATTCTACTGTCCGGGGAGTTACAGAGAAATCTTGAACTACTGTCATTACTGCAAGACGTGCCAGCTGACCTCACCAGTGGCCCACTTCAGTCCTCTGGTACCGTTGCCCATCATCGAGGTGCCATTCGAGCGAATAGCGATGGATCTGGTGAGAACCGTGGTAAAGTCTGCAAGAGGACATCAATACATATTGGTGATCCTGGATTATGCTACCCGGTACCCTTAAGAAATGCCTCTGCCAAGTGTATCTCTAAGGAACTGTTCCATATCTTCTCCCGAACCGAGCTGCCGAAGGAGATACTGACTGACCAATAGACCCCCTTCATGTCGAAGGTCATGAGGGAGTTGTGCAAGACCATGCAAATTTCCCAGCTCAGAACCTCAGTGTACCATCCCCAGACTGATGGGCTGGTGGAGAGGTTTAACAAAACATTGAAGGCTATGCTGAAGAAACCAGTTGAGAAGGATTGCCGAGACAGGGATTGTGTGCTGCCTTACCTGTTGTTTTCCACCTGGGAAGTTCCCCAAGCTTCCACTGGATTCTCCCCATTTGAATTGCTCTATGGGCAACACCCTTGAAGGCTCCTGGATGTGGAGAATGAATCCTGGGAGGCTGAAACCACCCTCTATAGAAGCATGGTAGAGCAGGTCACCCAGATGCAAGAAAGGATTGCCAACGTGATGCCCATTGTGAAGGAGCACCTCTTCAAGGCTCAGGAAGCCCAGTCCAGGGTGTATAATAGGTCTGTCAGGGTAAGACAGTTCAACCCAGGGGATCAAGTACTTGTGCTGGTACCCACGGTGGAGACTAAATTCCTGGCCAAGTGGCAGGGTCCCTATGAGGTAGTGGAGAAAGTCAGTGAGGTCAACTACAAAGTCCACCAACCGGGGAAGCGGAAGCCCTACCAGGTGTACCACGTGAACCTGATCAAACGGAGCCAGGACAGAGAACTCGTGGAAGCTCCTTGTCTGCTGCTGGCCAAGTCCAATGTTGGTGTGGAGAATGTTAAGGTGGCAGACACTTTGTCTTGCTCGCAGAAGCAGCAGTGCTGTGAGTTGCTACAGCGTAACAGAGACCTGTTCTCGGAACTTCCCGGTTGTATGAAGGTCATAGAGCATGACGTCCTGATGGAGCCTCATGTCCGAGTCAACTTGAAGCCATTCCGGATTCCCGAAGCACGCTGAGAGGTGATCTCAAAGGAGGTGAAGCGGATGCTGAGCCTGGGAGTCATCGAGGAATCCAAGAGTGTTTGGTCCAGTCCAATAGTTCTAGTACCGAAACCAGATGGGGAATGGCGATTTTGCAATGACTATCAGAAGCTGAACGAGATTTCTAAGACCGATGCCTACCTGATGCCCCAGGGCGATGAATTAATTGAGAGGCTAGGGCCGGCTCGGTACATTACTACCCCTGATCTCACAAAAGGGTGTTGGCAAATCCCTATGTCCCAAGGCACCAAAGAGAAGACTGCATTCTCAACCCCAGATGGATGTTTCCAATACACAAGCATGCCGTTTGGTTTACAAGGTGTTCCAGCAACGTTCCAGAGAGCCATGGACTGGATCCTAGCTCCCCACATGAGGCATGCAGCGGCCTACCTGGACGATATTGTGATCTTCAGCCAGGATTGGGGAAGTCATCTAAGCAAGGTCCAGGCGATATTTGATGCTCTACGGCAGACGGGGTTGTCCATACACCCGAAGAAGTGTGCCTTGGGAATGGAGGAAGCGAGATACTTGGGCTACGTTGTAGTCAGGGGCGAAATAAAGCCCCAGATAAATAAAGCTGAGGTGATCCATGGCTGGCACAACCCCTCTCAAAGAAGCAGGTCAGGGTGTTCCTGGGCATTGTGGGATATTACCGCCGGCTTATTCCAAACTTCGCCATGGTAGCTGCCTCTCTGACAGACCTCCTTAAAGGGACAGAGTCGGCTATGGCTAAGTGGTCTCCAGAAGCTGAGACGGCCTTCCAGGAACTAAAGCTGGCTCTGTGCAAACAGCCGATGCTGGAAGCACCCGATTTCTTCAAGGAGTTTGTAGTCCAGACAAACGTGTCAGATGTTGGGCAGGACGCTGTCTTATCTCAAGAGGTGAACGGGGAAGAGCACCCCATAATTTATCTTAGCCGGAAGTTGTCATCCTGTGAGAAAAAACTATACAGTGGAGAAGGAATGTTTAGCCATCAATTGGGCGTTGGACTTTCTAAGGTACTACCTCTTGGGCAGGAAGATCAGACTGGTGTCAGACATGCCCCACTGAAGTGGATGAGGGAGAAAAAAGGGAACAATGCCGAGTGACCAGGTGGTTCCTAGCACTTCAGAATTTTAACTTCCATGTGGAGCATAGGTCAGGGAAACTGCATAGCAATGCTGACGCTCTGTCAAGAGTCCACTGTTTATTGGCAGAAGGTGCCAATCCACCCCGGCTTTGGGCAGAGGGCCGCCGGTCAAGTCCTTGAGGGAAGATATGTGTCATTGCGGCTGTTAGCTGCGGTGATGTGAGCTCAGAAGTATGCTTCAGCACCTATAGTTCTGAGAGAGTTATTTGGCCATTCCAGGGCCGGGTTTTACGAGCGTTCATAAGAGATAGATGAGAATGACCGCTCACATATCCCAACTCCAGGGGCATGGTTTGGCAGATAAAATGGAAGCCGAGTCTCTCATTCAGTGTTTGTAGCTGGAGGTGTGGAGATCAACAGTGTGTGTTGCTAAAGACTCTGACCTGAGCAGGCAGAAGCGCAGTGCTATATGGACTATTTATTTGCAGTTCGTGTTCACCTTCAGTGTGTGTTGCTAAAGGTACAGACCTGAGCGGGCGGACACGCAATACTATATGGACTATTTGTTTTCAGTTTGTTTTTCACTTTGAGCCTGACAAGGCTCTGTTTTGTTTTGCCACCTGGAGGGGTTTATGAAGTTGAATAAACATGCCTTTACTTTGCATGAAAACCGCCTTCTGTGCCTACCTCAAGAGCAGCAGAGTGAGTACAGACCTCTACAGGGGGTTAAAGTGTGATGAGCAAGACACTCCCTGGGATCAGGAAAACGGAGTAGATCACGCCAAGCCTGTTAATGGTAGCCATCTTTTGAGCGGCCAGGTGACCATGAACAGTGCCTCCAATACATAGTGTCTGCAAGCTATTCCAGCAAAATCTGCATTCATATAGCTAAACAGCGCTCCTTCTCTTCTTAATCCTGTCGTGTGCCCAGACAGTTGTGTACAACCGTATATAGGGTATTGAGGGATTCAAGAGAAGTTGGAAAATAATTTGTAAAGTCCATTTGTTACTTATTATCCTTTGTGAATAGTTCCAACATTATTACCAGATACAGTGACAAACGTCAGATTAGAAAATGGGCCCTGATTAGGAGCACAAAACTGGCTGCGGAAAGTGGTAAATAAGAGTATTTTGGGCACTAACTGCTGCAGTCAAAAACTGATCATAGACAATAACACAACTAGTGAAATGATCAAACTCAACTGTCTTCATTGGTAAAAAATGAGTAACTAGTGGTGAAACCTCTCTGCAGTAATTAGAGTATGGTGCTTGGTGGTTCTTGGCAATCTAAACTATCGTAAGGGCCAATATTTGTCAGATTAGTTTCAAGAAGAAATATTACACATTCAAACAAAACTTTTTTTAATAATGCAGAGCTGAGGTGTCTGAAATTTAGCTCTCTGGCATTTGGAAGAGGAAATGGAGATTTTTTTTTTTATATAGGGAGTTACAGACTCATAAGTGAGGCAGGCCAATCCCGCTACAATCAAACTATCATACAGGATGAACCTGCAAATAAAAGACAGACTTAAAAGATATGTATGTTTGGGGGGAAAACTCCAACACTAAACCGGAGCTGCACTCATTTATTGTGGACTATTGGAGCTACTGTGAGTCCTGACCAGAAGAGTAAAGAAAGTATTAGTGCTCCCCATTTCAGGAGAGATTGTGCAGTAATCTGAATTCCTTAGGATTGAAAATATAATGTAATTTATGACATGGAGCGAAACCATAAAAACAGGGCTCGAGCCATGCCAACACATCTCCTGCAGGCGTGAATAAACGTATATTACAGCCATCAGCCACGCACAGCTTAGAGATATATCATGGCACAGGTGTAATGTTTTTGTATAGTTTATCACAATTCTATGTAAGTCTTTGCAAACTAGGAACTAATTAAAAATTCACATACAACATATAGAAAAAGTGCAATTGTGCAAGAAACTAAATACACTGCTCAAAAAAATAAAGGGAACACTTAAACAACAGAATATAACTCCAAGTGAATCAAACTTCTGTGAAATCAAACTGTCCACTTAGGAAGCAACACTGATTGACAATCAATTTCACATGCTGTTGTGCAAATGAAATAGATGTAAATTATTGGCAATTATCAAGACACACTCAATAAAGGAGTGGTTCTGCAGGTGTGAAACACAGACCACATCTCAAAATCAATGCTTTCTGGCTGATGTTTTGACCACTTTTGAATGTTGGTTGTGCTTTCACACTCGTGGTAGCATGAGACGGACTCTACAACCCACACAAGTGGCTCAGGTAGTGCAGCTCATCCAGGATGGCACATCAATGCGAGCTGTGGCAAGAAGGTTTGCTGTGTCTGTCAGCGTAGTGTCCAGAGGCTGGAGGCGCTACCAGGAGACAGGCCAATACACCAGTAGACGTGGAGGGGGCCGTAGGAGGGCAGCAACCCAGCAGCTGGACCGCTACCTCCGCCTTTGTGCAAGGACTTACAGGAGGAGCACTGCCAGAGCCCTGCAAAATGACCTCCAGCAGGCCACAAATGTGTATGTGTCTGCACAAACGGTTAGAAACCGACTCCATGAGGATGGTCTGACGTCCACAGATGGGGGTTGTGCTCACAGCCCAACACTGTGCAGGACGCTTGGCATTTGCCACAGAACACCAGGATTGGCAAATTCGCCACTGGCGCCCTGTGCTCTTCACAGATGAAAGCAGGTTCATACTGAGCACACGTGACAGACATGAGAGTCTGGAGACGCCATGGAAAGCGAGCTGCTACCTGCAACATTCTTCAGCATGACCGGTTTGGCACTAGGTCAGTAATGGTGTGGGGTGGCATTTCTTTGGAGGGCCACACAGCACTCCATGTGCTCGCCAGAGGTAGTCTGACTGCTATTAGGTACCGAGATGAGATGCTTTAGTCCAGGTCTGGGAGGAGATCCCTCAGACCATCCACCACCTCATCAGGAGCACACCCAGGTGTTGAAGGGAGGTCATACAGGCACATGTAGGCCACACACACACAATGAGCATCATTTCCTTGTCTTGAGGCATTTCCACTGAAGTTGGATCAGCCTGTAATTTGATTTTCCACTTTGATTTTGAGTATCATTCCAAATCCAGACATCCATGGGAAATTAATTTTGATTTACACTGATCATTTTTATGTTTTATTGCTCTCAACACATTCCACTATATAATGAATATAGATTTACAACTGGAATATTTCATCCAGTGATATCTAGGATGTGGGATTTTAGTGTTCCCTTTAGTTTTTTGAGCAGTGTAGAACATCCAGAGTACCAGTAGCAAAGTAGCATAACCCCCCCGTGTCATTCACTGTCAAGGCCGAGGTATTAATAAGGTAAATACTGGACTATGTCAAAGGGCCCAGTCACAATACCAAGGTACTTACCCCATGGGTCGGTCACTGACTCATTAGCTGACCTGTTTGGTCCAGAAAATAAGGCATCAAATAGCAGGCTAAATAGACTAATATCCGTACTTGGTAATAAACGGTATCACACCAATATAAAGTAGTGCATATTTGGGGTGATTGCTCTAAGGAAGGGGTGCTGAGATCTGTGTTGGTCACAAAGCACCACGATCTGTATCAATATCCTACACGATACAAAAATAACTTTGTGCCTGAAAGAGGTTATTTCCACATAGGGGCACTACTTCCTGCACATATGTGGCATCAAAATACAGAGTGAACGCAGAGGAAGATAAATTCAAGATCAGCTATGTCTACCTGCTTTATCACAGGATAAAGTCAGGCTAAGGGGAAACGCTGTCCTTATTGTACAGAAATTCACACTTGGCATCACTGCACGTTTAATATTGTCGATCATAAAAGTGAAGTTTGGCCAGAAAGACTGGACCTGTTCTTGTAGGGACCATATGAGCACATTCAGCAGAACAGAAGAGAGAGAAAGTAGATTCATCAATAAGATATCAGCATCATTACCCTCCACTTTCTGTAACGGGCTTGGTGGTGGAACCCCTGTGACGGAGCCCAAGCAAGATCTGGTGGGTCGGGACTAGGAGCCTCACCCAATTTGACCATGGATTTACAGCAGCATGTGATACCGATTGGAGGAGAGACAAGGGAGGTGGTCCAGGTGCTACTCCAGGACTTCGGTAGATGGCAGCTGAGCTCCTAAGAACGGGTAGATGGGGCGGCCCAAGGTACTGTCCAATAGATGGAGGCAGGCAGAGTAAAAAGACAGGTACCATGAATGCAGACTGGACCAGCTGACGGAGAGATGAGCGCTAGCAAGTGCAACTGGATCAGGTGACGTAGAGGTGAGCACTGGCAGATACTGCGGGACTGGTTGACGTAGAGATGAGCAATGGCAAGTGCAGCAGGAGCGGCTGACGTAGAGATGCGCACTGGCAGGTGCAGTTTACAGGGATACATGCACTGGGAGCTGAGAAGTCACAAAAGTGTTAAGAAACAAACTTAACATTGCACAGGCACCTCCATGTTGGGGAACGCACGCGGTCCCTTTTAGAAAGGGGAAGTGTGTGCGCGCATGCCGTAAGTACAGTTACCTGGGACCTTCGTGAACTGCACGCACTCAGGGCAGCTGCAGAACTGCAAAAATAAGATGGAGAAGGAAGGGGGGCGCAGCGGTATGTACTTTGGTATCTCTGCTGGGTGAGAGAAACCGCACGGAGAGAGGCTGGCGCTATACTTTCTCTTACAGTCCCATCATAATATTTTTATTTAACTGATTTACTAATTTGTCAGCACATTCTACGAACACTGTAATTTGGCTTTGTAATTTTCAGATCTGGGCAGGTAACAGTCAGCATCTTCTAATCACAGGTGGTAGGTGGATTTTCCAGGTTGTAAGTTCTATTGAAATGGGCTTTCAATGCCTAAAGTCATTTGAACAGTTTTTGCTGGAGGAGAATGTTATGGTTTAGAGGCAAAATGGTTTTCACTCGATTGTGAGAAGGCAAGACTACACGCCCGATAAAGCAGCCACGGTCAGTGACCGAGAAGAATCTGTGACTTCCCTGCATTTATTGGTTACTACTCACCTGGGTAGCCATATGTAGGAATCTCCTCTTTACACCACTCATCACAACTCACATATGTCTCTGTAGTATTAATATGGGTCAGATCTTCACCCTGAAACAAATATTGTAAAAGTCACAGACAGATGGAGAAGTCACACCTATGATCAGCTCTAATCCTGCCATCTCCACCGTTCTCATTACACAAGTATAAAACATATAATACTGGGGATAAAACATGACTGAGCACAAGAGCTTTACAGCCGTCTACACATCATAGGGGAGATCTCATGACACCTTCTCTCCATCTACCTGATGATCCTGAGGAACATTGGGATCTTCTTGTTTACAGTCCTGTGGAAGAAGAGGACGGGGACATCTCTCTGGTGTTGTCCTCTTACTGGATAGATCTGGAGGAAACACATACAGGGACTGAATTCATTCTTTATATACAGATAATTATAGGCCATGTGTATTTAGTCCTGTCTATTACCTGGTGATGTGAGGGGCTGGGGAACCTGCAATATGACATCCTTGTACAGACCTTTGTGTCCTTCTAAATACTCCCACTCCTCCATGGAGAAATAGACAGCGACATCCTGACACCTTATAGGAACCTGACACACACAATGACATCGTCACCCCCCGATCCCTTCATAGTGTTACTGTATAATGTCCCAGCATTCCCAGCAGTGTCACCTCTCCAGTCAGCAGCTCAGTCATCTTGTAGGAGAGTTCTAGGATCTTATAGTCATTGATTTTCTCATGCATCAGGAGCAGAGGTGGAGGCCCCGTGTTTGGGTTCAAGGGTCTTCCCCATCCCTCAGACAAACGATCCTGACAGTGCTCACTAGAATTCTTCTTCACTATTGTGTAATCCTGGATATGGAGAGACACATTAATAAATCTCACTACAGACATTTCCAGAGTCCTCACCTCTACAGTTCTGTCCATCTGTTTTTCCCATAGATAAGAATGATGTAATGTGACGTCATCAGAATCTCTCACCTCTCCAGTAAGCCGGAAGAGGATCTCTAGGGTGAGATTTAATATCTTCTCCGCCGTCTTGTCTCTGTCCATATCCATCACTGATGAGAAAAATCAAGAAAATGATCTTGTATATAAGATCTTCACTGAGAGGATCCAATAATGTAGAGACCTTAATGATAAGAACATGAGCTAATTAGTTATGAGCGAACAAGCTCGGATAATGTGTTATCAGAGTATCTTAGGCGTGCTTGGATAATATGTTCGTGTTCCTGCGGTTTCATATTTTGCAGTGGTAGACAGATGCAACACATGCATGGATTGCCTGTTTATCTTGTGTGCCCATGTAGCTCACAAGGAGGGCTCCCCACACAGTATGATGGCCCCCACAGTCCCCACACAGTATTATGGCCACAACATCCTGCTACACAAAATCAGAACCCCCACTTAGTATGGAGGCCATTACAGGCCACCACATCGCCCCACTCTATATAATGGCCCCCACCAGTCTCAGTATGAGAGCCCCCACAGCCCTTTACTTAATATGATGCCCCCATAATTCAGGATATTTAAAAAAAATATGCACACTACTCAACTAGTCCCATTCCCGAGGTGTACCGCTCCAATCAGTGCAGTGTGAGTACTGAGGCTACATACTACAGGTGTGATGTAGTAACGTCATTGTGCCTGCAGTTCATGAATTCTCAAACTCACAGGCAAAGGCTGAATGGTGGATCAGGAGCTTTCGACTCCCTGATTCACTATTCTATTCAATGGTATCACCATCACAGGAATACGGATATCAATGAAATGATGATGGGGAAGGAGAGGGTGACCAGTGCAGAGCCACACCGAGAACTCTCAATTCACGGGCACCATTGTGGCCACGTGGGCTGCCACAATATTGCTTCATTCCGACTATCCAACTATCGCGGTAAATATCTCAGGTTCTGGGTTCATTAGTATCTGCACCAAGAATAGGGCTAAGTGAGTATTTACTAATTAGCCGTGGGGTAGTCGGTGGGGTGGATGGTACTATATTGTATGTTAGGAGGCAGTATTGAGGGAAAAAACCCTAAAGTAAAACATTAAACCTTTATTAAATATATGCATTAAAAACTGGACTAACAACATATATATACTGAAAACTAACTAAATTACAACCTGAATGTCTTGTTGTCGATGTATATTAACGATGTAAACAATGATGCTGCTGAATAATTGATCGTCACTACCTTACCCTATCCCATACCTAAACAAAGCTGATACTGCCTAGCCGCAGAGCTTGGCACCCTAAGGAACGACTATGGCGCCCCCGCTAACCTATGGATGTCCCTGAAAAGCCCTAATTAGCCCTGATTATATATACACATGTACATATAATCAGGGTTATATATATGTATAACTCTTGGCATTCTCTTGATGAGCTTCAAGAGGTAGTCACCGGAAATGGTCTTCCAACAGTCTTGAAGGAGTTCCCAGAGATGCTTAGCACTTGTTGGCCCTTTTGCCTTCACTCTGCTGTCCAGCTCTCCCCAAACCAGCTCAATTGGGTTAAGGTCTCGTGACTGTGGAGGCCAGGTCATCTGGCGTA